>LPNX010630848.1:215557-273388 GCA_001517045.1 Pseudotsuga menziesii
ACACCTCTACACTTCACTATACATATACTGTTCTATACATATATCATGTACATTTACTTGCACTTGTTTACACATTCATAGGTACAAACTGTATACTCTTACATACCTTCTCTGTTCACGAAGTGTGCAGACATTAGGCTGGTCATACTCATAGAAGCAATAAAGCTTAACTTCAACTCTCCAAAGCAATCATTAGAGAAGGACTGAACTGTACACAGTATTCACCATTGGAAGGATCCCAGACTTCCTTAATTTCAGACTGTTCTTTCCTTGAAAACTCGGGCTGTCACTTTCTTCAAAATATGTCTATACTTCTCTGTTCAATACTTCATTTGACCTCTATGACTTGCTACTTCTGGATCAGATTATCAACATTTCTGAGCTTTCAAACGTTTCCACTTCACAAGTACCTTTAGATGACTATCCTCAAAAACACTTCCTTCAGATCGGTAGAGATTAGGCTGCCTGTACTGTCACATAAACCATTCAACTTCAACTTCAATTGTTCAGATACTCCTTGAGATGGATGATTTGTCTAGTGGTTGCCAAAGTTAGCTTGCTGAAATCAGGAGCTTCATTCTTTTGCAAAATAGCCCTTTCCTCTGGTTCTAACAATTTCTCCACATCGTCACACATGGCACAACGTCCAGTGTCTCACACATCACACACTGAAAAAAAAAATACTAATCTTACAGCTTGAATTTTAAGATAAGAATGCGCAGTCCCTTCAACCGAGCACGGGGAAAAAGGAAATCGATTTCTTCTTTTACAACTCAGTATGTCACGCAGCAACTAGCGAACAAGAAATCCGAATCTCTGTGTTAATCTAGAAACCCCTTCACTGCTGTCCCCTTTGGCGAATCGATTATATCTTCAAGAGATTGGTCTGCCTCAACGGGAATGACTTCTCTACAATTTAACTCAGAAAATCCCGCTTCAACATGCCCAGTCGTCCTCCATTATCGAATTTGAGTGAGATCCACGAGCTTGTAATTTCCACAAAACGATTTCCAAGCCTGCCTTTGGTTTCCGAGCTTGTAATTTCCATGAAACGATTTCCAAGCTTGTAATGTCTGTGATTTGCAGACCCTAATAAAAAGAACAGGGAGCTTCTATTCCGATAAAAGGCCTGTTGCCGTAGATATGTTGTCCGAAGGGAAAATAGTGCGGAGTTCTTGCTTGTACAATTTTTTTAAGAGACCAATGGTAAGTATATTTATACATGTTGAGGGAGAGCCATTTGGGGCCGACTTGAATGTAAAGTTAAGTCCATTTTATTTTTCTCCCATTTTTTTTGTTTTTATATTAAAAAAATGTTTTAACTTTTTAAAAAGGGGTAGACATTAAAGACATATTAGATTTAATATTTTATTTAGTTAGTATTAAATTTAAGATTAAATTAATATTTCAATTATTTTAATTGTGACATATTTTCTTTTAAACACTTTTATTTAAAAAAAAAAATAAAAACATGTTTTAATTATTCAAATATTAGGTTTAATATAATATTTACTTAGTGGTCATATTATTTTTAGGGTTAAGGGTTTAATAAAAAATGGTATCAAAGGTAATGGTTTTTAAGGAATTTAGTTCAGTTATCACAGCTTCATAAACAAGATCTTCAAGGTGTGGGAGTACCTGGGCTTTTCTTAGGGTACCATGACCTCTAACAAACACAAATGACCACTGAAAGGGTCATTTGGACTCTTACAACTTTTTCAACCCGCCAAGGATACAATCTAATACAAAAGGGCATGGGTGTGGTACTGGGAGACCATAAGGAAACTTAGGGGTACTGGAACACTCTACAGGGCTTTTGGAAATGTACCAAGGGCTCCAAGGCCTTCAGAATTGGGCTTGGACAAAGTCAAAAGGTCTCCTTAGACACTGAAACTTACTCAACCCTCAGAGGCTCCTCAAGGGGCACTAAAACACACTAACACACACTTGTTGGCATCAATGACAATTTAGTCAACAATCTCCCCCTTTTTCATTGATGACAACTCCAAAGCTCCCCCTTCAAACGAGCTTCCTTTGACCACACAACTCCCCCTTAGATCATGCTTCTTTTACTTACCTTGTTTAGCTTTTTCTCCCCCTTTGGCATCAATGGAAAAGGGTACTTCTGCCATGCTCCCCCTGTCATATTGTAGTGTTGTTGAAGATATATGAATTCAATTAGGAGATAGTATGACTCCCAATTTTTCTCTGAAGTACTCAAAAGTCTCTCTTGGGAGAGGCTTAGTAAAAACATCTGCAACCTGTTCTTTTGTCCCGACATATTCCAACTTGATATTCTTTTCTGTGACCTGTTCCCGAAGAAAGTGAAATTTGATTGGAATGTGCTTGGTCTTGGAATGCATAACTGGATTCTTGGAGATACTAATGGCACTCGTATTGTCGCATAGAATAGGAATCGGTTCATTGCATGTCACGTGTATGTCTTGTAGGGTTTGCCTCATCCAAAGAATCTGAGTACAACAAGTTGTTGCTGCTATATATTCTGCTTCTGCGGTTGATAAGGACACTGAATATTGCTTTTTGCTTGACCAAGATACTAGACAACCGCTTAAAAAGAACGCTGCTCCACTAGTGCTTTTTCTGTCATCAACACATCCTGTCCAATCTACGTCTAAATATGCTATCAATGTCAGATCATTCCCTTTTGGATACTAAAGTCCAAAATCCAAAGTTCCTTTGAGATACTTGAAGATCCTTTTAACTGCTATAATGTGAGTTTCCTTTGGGGCAGCTTGAAATCTTGCAACTTGTCCAACGGCTTGCATCACATCTGGTCTGGAGGCAGTTACATATAGTAGACTACCAATCATTGACCTATAGAGCCTTTGATCAACTTCCTTAGATTCATCATCTTTACTTAGCTTACAACCGGTGATCATAGGGGTACTCACAGGTTTATAGTCTTCCATCTGGAATTTCTTCAACATCTCCTTAATGTATTTTGTTTGGGTAATAAAAATTCCTTTTTTTCTTTGAGATATCTGGAGTCCCAAGAAGAAGGTCAATTCACCGAGTAATGAAATTTCAAACTCTTTTTGCATGTACTTAGCAAATTGTTGACTCAGTGAATCATCATCACTTCCAAATATGATATCATCAACATAAACTTCAATGATGAGTATGCTGCCATTGTCTTGTTTGATGTACAAATTGCTATCTGCACTTCCCCTCTTAAATTTTTGTTGTAGTAAGTACCTGTCCAATATGGAGTACGAAGCTCTTGGAGCTTGCTTTAATCCATATAAGGCCCTTTTGAGTCTGCATACATAGTCCTCATTTTATAAAAGTTGAAATCCTTCTGGTTGTTCGATATAGACTTCTTCTTCCAATTCCCCATTTAGAAAGGCTGATTTTACGTCTATCTGATACACTTTGATGTCTTTGGAGCAAGCGTAGGCTAATATCATTCTGATAGCTTCCATTCTGGAAACTGGTGCATATGTTTCTTCAAAGTCTATTCCATTGATCTGAGCATAACCCTTACACACCAATCGAGCCTTATTTTTGATTACATGTCCATCTTCATTCATTTTGTTTTTGAAAACCCATTTTGTGCCAATAACATTTTTGTTATGTGGTCTCGGAAAAAGTTCCCAAGTTTCATTCTTCTTGATTTGATCTAGTTCTTCTTCCATAGCTTTAACCCATTGTTCATCTTTACTGGCCTCTGTAAAAGTTCTAGGTTCAGTTGTAGACAAAAGAGAGAAGTGTACCTGCTCATTTCTTCCAGATTGTCTTCTTCTGGTTCCTATTCCAGCATCCTTATCACCAATAATTTGATTTGATGGATGATTCTTCTGGTACCAATTCTTAGGTGATGGATGATATTTTTGTTCTTCTTGTTCGACAGTTGGTTGATTCAGTTCTTCATTTTCTGTGAGTTTCTCTTCATCCTCATCGGGTTGTTCTTCCATTTTAATTTTCTTCATACCTCTTTTCTTGGAACCTTTCTCTTCTTCATCGTCTGATTCTTTTGAGTCTTCTCTGGATGATGTTAGTATTCCTTCAACTATCTTCACGTTAATTCTTTCAATCACTTTGTCTAATCTCAGATTGTAGCATTTGTAAGCTTTCCTCTTGGATGAATATCCAACAAATATGCCCTCATCTACTCGAGAGTCAAATTTTCCAATCTTCTTATCATCTCTTTTGATGTAACACTTGCTTCCAAAGATTCTGAAGTGTTGTACACTTGCTGCTCTTCCGGTCCATAGCTCATAGGGAGTTTTATCATTTTTGTTTCTGAGTAATCCTTTGTTTAAGATGTGTACTGCTGTATGAACCGCGTGTCCCCAAAATTTGTAATTTAACTTGGATTCTTTCAACATGGTTTGAGCCATCTCCATTACTGATCTATTCTTTCTTTCAGCAACTCCATTTTGCTGAGGTGTTCTGGCTACTGAAAATTGTCTCTTTATTCCATGCTCTTCATAGTACTTGTTGAATTCATCAGAAGTGAATTCTCCACCATTGTCAGATCTAAGACACTTGATTCGTGACCCTGTTTCATTCTTGACCAGTTCCTTGAACGTTTTGAAAAATCCAAATGCTTCTAATTTCCTGTTGAGAAGACATACCCATGTCATCTTGGTATAGTCGTCAATAAGTAGCATGAAGTATTTTTCACCATTCAATCCTTTGCTTTTGGTTGGTCCACATAGGTCAGTGTGAACAATCTCCAAAGGTTTTGTAGAAGAATGCTCTTTCGTCTTAAAATGCACTCTTGTTTGTTTTCCATGTTGACACTGTTCACATACAGAGTTAGCAGGTTTTGTGACTTCTGGAATATTTCGAACTGCTTGGTTTTTGTAGATTTTGACCAAATTGTCAAAATGTATATGCCCCATTCTTCTGTGCCAAAGCCAGCTTTCATCTTCTTTTCCCAAGTGACATTTTTCAGACTCAATCTCATCTAACACATATATGTTGTTTGGAGTCCTAGTGGCTGTGGCTACTAACTTCCTTGATCCTTTCTTTCTTATTTTACATCCTTTTGAGTTGAAGATGAGTTCATGACCTTGATCACACATCTGACTGACACTTAGCAAATTATGTTTCATGTTATCTACAAGTAAGACATTTTCAGCCAAGGAGTTTTTACTTCCAAGCTTTACTGTGCCCTTTCCCAATACTCTTGATGAATTGTTATTTCCAAATGATACAAGTCCTTTATCCTTTTCAATATTGACGAAAGCATCTTTGTCACCTGTCATATGCTTGGAGCAACCACTATCAACATACCATTTTCCAGAGCCGTGATTCGGAGCTTGAACAGCAATACCACATTCATAGTTGTTGTTATTGCGTTTAATCCACACCTTGTTGGGAAAGTCCTCATTTTTTACTGTTGGTATCCTCGTTCTGCAATTTCTGGCTATATGACCAAAGTTGTTACACTTGTAACATTCTATTTCTGATCTCAAGGGATCAAATTGGTTGTTTTACTGTGGTCGTCTAAGGCTTGCAAGGTTATTCCTTGTCTGAAATTTTCTTCTTTGAAAACAGTTTACAGCTTTGTGTCCAAATCTTCCACATGTAAAGCAATGCCCATAAAATAAGTATCCATACCTGGGAATATATGGAGGAGGTGCTTTTATGTGATCTGATCTTTCTGTTGGCCCTTTTTCTAATACAGGTTGTTCTGGTTGACGTTCGATCTCTTCTTCATTCTTGTAGTCCTTGACAACTTCTGCATACCTTCTTGGCTTCTTTTCATTATCTGTCAACATTGAGCTTGAGGCTTCATTTGTATTATGCTTGTATCCTATACCGGTCTTGTCGAAGAATGACTTTTGATTGCTGATGATTTGTTCTAGAACCTTGGAACTGTTGTCATAACCCTTTGCGATATCTTTCATCTGCAGCTTGTTCTTTAGAGATACTATCTCAGCCTCACAGTTCTCCTTTTCTCTTATATTTGTCATTAGTTGTTCAGTGAGAGAGTCTTCAACTCGTTTGGCTTCTTCTAGTTTGGTCTTCAAGTCAACAATGGTTTGTTCAAATCATTGTTCCTCTTCCTTAAGCAATCTATTTTCTTTCCTGACTTTATTTAGCTCTTTCAAGGAGCTTACAAGTTCAGCCTCAAGATCTACCTCTCCTTCATCTTTGGATTCTTCCTTACTATTATGATCCTTATCCGAGCTTATTTCCATAAAGAGTACCTTGTCTGGTTCATCGTCATCATCAGAATCACTGTCACTATCGGAGTCACCACTGGATGAGTTATTGTCTCTTTTTGTGTAGAGACTTTTCTTCTTTGCAAACTTTCTTCTTTTCTTATTCTTGTAATTATTGTACTTCTTGTAGGGTTTACAACTATCATCCTCTTCACCATCTGAGTTCTTTGCATATGGACATTTAGAAGCAAAATGAACTATCTTTCCACATGAAAAACATTTAAGAGGTAACTTACCTTTGTATTTTCCAGTGCCTCTCTTTAATTTCCGAACAAAGTTGGCTATTTCTTCATCATCAGATTCATCACTTGTCGATTTGTCTTTCATTGATTTGTTCTTCCCAGCTTGTTTGGAGGAGACCTTGAATGCTGCTTCCTTTTTAGACGTATCTTCATTTTCAATTCTCATTTTGTAAGCTACTAAAGTTCCATGCAGTTGATCCACTGTCATAGTATCTAGATCCGTTCTTTCTTCTAAAGCAGAGATCTTGGGGTTGAACCTTTTGAGAAGAGTTCTTATAATTTTTCAAACAACTATAGTCTCCTCAACCTCTTCTCCTAATCCTTTGATGGTATTCACGAGCTGATCAACCTGAAGAATATAGGCTGCTATGTCTTCATCTTCATTCATTCTTAGCTGTTCAAATTGTCCCCTGTAAGTTTGAAGTTTGGCTTATTTGACTTTGTGGTCTCCTTCATATGTGGTTTGGAGTTTGTCCCACATTTCCTTTGAAGAGGGATAGTTCATCACTTTGTTGAATACAGATTCATCTATAGCATTTAGAAGATGGTTTCTGGCCCTTGATTTGTTGTTGTATTGAGCTAGCTCACCTGCATCAGTTGGCACGGTCTTTGGTACTTTGTACCCATTCTTGATACTCTGCCATATTTCGATTCCTTGAGCTTCTATGAAGGCTCTCATTCTTATACTCTAGAATGCATAGTTTCTCCCATCAAACAGGGTGTTCCAGATTTGTTTTGTTTAGCAAATTTCCCCATGATTACCTTCCAGCGGTTAGTCTGTTTTGAAGGAACCAGCTCTGATTCCAATTGTTGAAATACTGAGAGGGGGGTGAATCAGTATTTGTACTATTTAAAAATCTAATCAAAAGTAGGTTGCTAATCACCAATCACAGCACATAATCAATATGTATAAAGACAACAAGATGCACAATACACAATAGTTTTTAACGTGGAAACCCAAGTTCTGGGGGTAAAACCACGGAAGCCTTTTTAATAATAGTTGTCCAAAAATAACTGGATGAAACGAACAACTCCCTTATTATATAGACTTCAATTTTCTAGATTCAACTGGAAGGAGGCTACTACCCCTTGATTTATAGGCTACGACCTGAAGGAAGCTGCCACTCCCTAGTTTCCCGGCTTCCATCGGAAGGAGGCTACGACCTCATTTCCTTGCCCCATCTTGCCACCCTGATTAGAAGAATATTGTCGAACCTGTGGACCTGTCACACACCAAAATATGCTGCTTATATTATCTACACTCTAATCATTATCACATCATCACTGTCATATCAAACACAAAAGCTGTTGATCAAGCTGCTCATTAACACTGCTGGTTACTTGCTTGTTCCTTCAATAGATCTTTTCTATGTGTAGAAATTCCTGCTGCTGATAACCTCTGTTCACTATTTACTCCCAAGTCATCCTTATCACTACCACACACACTGCTCTATACATCCTCGTCATGTACAATCTTTAGACATCATCATAGTGAATAGCATCATCATAGGATATGCATCCTTATCATCATCATATTCAAGTGTTCATCATATAGAAGTGAATCATCATAGGGTATAGGATTGTTTCACCAATATAGCTTGTATCATCATATATATATATATATATATATATCGTGCATCAATATACCACTTTACACTCATATATCACTGTATATTCAGACACTTGTACACACTGCTGGACTTTTCCTTGTACAAAACACCTCTACACTTCACTATACATATACTATTCTATACATATATCATGTACATTTACTTGCACTTGTTTACACATTCATAGGTACACACTGTATACTCTTACATACCTTCTCTGTTCACGAAGTGTGCAGACATCAGGCTGTTCATACTCATAGCAGCAATAAATCTTAACTTCAACTCTCCAAAGCAATCATCAGAGAAGGACTGAACTGCACACAGTCTTCACCATAGGAAGGATCTCAGACTTCCTTAATTTCAGACTGTTCTTTCCTTGAAAACTCGGGCTATCATTTTCTTCAAAATATGTCTATACTTCTTTGTTCAATACTTCATTTGACCTCTGTGACTTGATGCTTCCGGATCAGATTATGAACATTTCTGAGCTTTCAAACGTTTCCACTTCACAAGTACCTTTAGATGAATATCCTCAAAAACACTTCCTTCAGATCGGTAGAGATTATTAGGCTGCTTGTACTGTAGCATAAACCCTTAAACTTCAACTTCAATTGTTCAGATACTCCTTGAGATGGATGATTTGTCCAGTGGTTACCGAAGTTAGCTTGCTGAAATCAGGAGCTTCATTATTTTGCAAAATAGCCCTTTCCTTTGGTTCTAACAATTGCTCCACGTCATCACACACGGCACAATGTCCAGTGTCTCACACATCACACGGTGAAAAAAAAACCTAATCTTATAGCTCGAATTTTAAGATAAGAATGCGCAGTCCCTTCAACCGAGCACGGGGAAAAAGGAAATCGATTTTTTCTTTTACAACTCAGTATGTCATGCAGCAACTAGCGAACAGGAAATCCGAATCTCTGTGTTAATCTGGAAACCCCTTTTTCTGCCCCTTCACTGTCTTCCCCTTTGGCGAATCGATTATATCTTCAGGAGATTGGTCTGCCTCAACGGGAATGACTTCTCTACAATTTAGCTCAGAAAATCCCGCTTCAACATGCCTAGTCGTCCTCCATTATCGAATTTGAGTGAGATCAGCGAGCTTGTAATTTCCACAAAATGATTTCCAAGCTTGTAATTTCCATGAAACGATTTCTGAGCTTGTAATGTCTGTGATTTGCAGACCCTAATAAAAAGAACAGGGAGCTTCTATTCTGATAAAAGGCCTGTTGCCGCAGATATGTTGTTCGAAGGGAAAATAGTACGGAGTTCTTGCCTGTACAATTTTTTTAAGAGACCAATGGTAAGTATATTTATACATGTTGAGGGAGAGCCATTTGGGGCCGACTTGAAGGTAAAGTTAAGTCCATTTTCTTTTTCTCCCATTTTTTTTGTTTTTATATTAAAAAAATGTTTTGACTTTTTAAAAAGGGGTAGACATTAAAGACATTAGATTTAATATTTTATTTAGTTAGTATTAAATTTAATATTAAATTAATATTTCAATTCTTTTAATTGTGACATATTTTCTTTTAAACACTTTAATTTTTTTTTAAAATTAAAAACATGTTTTAATTATTCAAATATTAGGTTTAATATAATATTTACTTAGTGGTCATATTATTTTTAGGGTTAAGGGTTTAATAAAAAAATGTATCAAAGGTAATGGTTTTTAAGGAATTTAGTTCAGTTATCACAGCTTCATAAACAAGATCTTCAAGGTGTGGGAGTACCTGGGATTTTCTTAGGGTACCATGACCTCTAACAAACGCAAATGACCACTGAAAGGGTCATTTGGACTCTTACAACTTTTTCAACCCACCAAGGATACAATCTAAGACAAAAGGGAATGGGTGTGGTACTGGGAGACCATAAGGCAACTTAGGGGTACTGGAACACCCTACAGGGCTTTTGGCAATGTACCAAGGGCTCCAAGGGCTTCAGACTTGGGCTTGGACAAAGTCAAAAGGTCTCCTTTGACATTGACACTTACTCAACCCTCAGAGGTTCCTCAAGGGGCACTAAAACAAACTAACACACACTTGTTGGCATCAATGACAATTTAGTCAACAATTACAGCAAAATGGTGTTAGTGAGAGAAAGAACAGATCACTGAAGGAGATGGAAAGCTGAATGATGGAGGCTAAGACTTTGCCACCAAAGTTTTGGGCCGAAGCTATAAACTGTGCATCCTACATCCATAACAGGGTGTCTCATAAGTAGCTTGATGGTATGACTTCATTCAAAGCTTGGCGTGGGCACAAGCCAGATGTGACCCATTTCAAGATTTTTGGCTCAAAGGCTTGGGCTAGAATTCCAACTGAAAAGAGGAAGGATTTGCAACCCCAAAGACAAGAGTGCCTATTTGTTGGGTATTCTAAAGATTCAAAAGGGTACAAGTTGATAAACTTGAGAACTAACAAAGATTTCATTGAAAGAAGTGTTCAGTTCCAAGAAGAGCCTTTAGCAGCAGTTGAAGTTGGAGAGTCTTCGTCACCATCAGAACCATTGATTGTAAGTGAAGAGTATAATGAGTTTTCTGATTCTGATATATCTGATAATGATTATTTGATAGCATATATTAGCAGTCCTACAAGACCAAAATGGGCAGCAAATACCATTCATGCAGCTGGGGAACTAGCTGGAAATCCTAATGACACAAGGAGGACTAAATCTCAATTTGAGAGTGACCTATGTGTGAAAGATCCTCTATTTGCTGAGAAGTTCTATCTGATGGTTGAATCAGATCCACAGACATATGAATATGCAGCACATGATCTAAGATGACAAACATCCATGAAATAAGAATTCATCTTGTTCCAGAAGAACAACACTTGGGAACTGGTTGATCTTCCCCCAGGGAGGAAGCTAGTTCAATGTAGGTGGGTTTTCAAGACCAAGTTTGCTTCTGATGGTCACCTTTGAAATATAAGGAAATATTGATAGCCAAGGGCTACTCACAAGTACATGGTATTGACTACAATGAAACCTTTTAACCAGTGGCAAAGATTGACTCCATAAGGATATCTCTAGCCATTGCAGCTTCAAAGCAGTGGGAAGTGCATCACATGGATGTGAAGTGTGCTCTCATAAATGGATATCTCATTGAGGATATTTACATGCAACAAAATGAAGGGTTTGTTTCTAATCCATCTTTAGTGTGAAGGTTAAAGAAATCATTGTATGGGCTCAAGCAAGCCCCCAGGGCTTGGTATGCCAAGATTGATAGCTTTTTGCTGTCATTGAGTTTTGTTTGATGCAATTCTGATCCTAATGTATATTTGAATCTGATTCATGGTTCTTTGATGATTATTTTCTTGTATGTGTCTGACCTACTGATTACAGAAATTTCAAAGAAAGAGATTGCCTCCTTGAAGGATGCAATGAACCATGCATTTTCTATGACATATTTGGGATTGTTGAGCCAATTCTTGGGTCTCAAAATTGCTCAATCCCAACATGGAATAAAAGTACATTAGTACAAGTATGCTCCATATTTTCTCATCAAGTTCAACATGAAATATTTCAAGCCAAGAAAGACTCCCTTCCTTTCAGGACTTAAGCTTGAAGAAGCAGTTTGTTCTCCTATGGTACATAATACATTGTATAGGCAGTTGATTGGGTATTTTCTTTATCTTACACACAATCGACATGGTATATCTTATGCAGTTAGTGTGGCTTTGAGATACATGGATCAGCCTCATGAGATCCACTGGAGAGAATCCAAAAGGATCCTAAAATTTGTTCAAGGAACAAGAACTCATGGAATCTTCTACAAAGCAAAATCTGATCTTGATTTTATTGGATTTACTGACAGTGATTGGGAAGGTGACAACACAGATCGAAAGTCTACATCAGGATATGTTTTCATGCTTACAAAAGGACCAATCAACTGGTCAAGAAAGAAGCAGAGTGCCATAGCACTCTCATCATATAGAAGCATAGTATAGAGGAGTTGTAAATGCAGCAACTCAATGTTTGTGGTTGCAGGGAATACTTGGAGAATGTTGCTTCGAATAAAAAATTTCAACTATTATATACTGTGATAATCATAGCACCATTCAAATATACAATGATACAGTTCAAAAATAGTGAACCAAGCACATTGAGATCCATATGCACTACATCAGATAGCTTGTGCATGATGGTACCATTGTTCTACTCTTTTATGCATCTTCAGAACAAGTAGCAGACATCTTCACCAAAGTTTTTTATTTGAAGACCTTCAACGATCTCAAATCACTACTGGGGATTGTTGATCATGCTGTGAAGCATGATTGATGATAAGATTTCCAAATGTTGTCTTTCCTGTCCATGTTTGAGGGAGGATTTCCCACTAGGGTTTTGCCTCTTTCCTTGGTTGTATGGACAAGCAGTATGTAAAGGGTGACTAAGCCTTGTTTCTAGGCCCTATATTTTTCTGATATTTACTCATAAATTCAGGCTTAAGGGGGGGTGTTAGAATAATCAACCCATAGTTACCTACATTAGACATTAATTAAAATATTTTTGTCTTATTACCTAGATTCCTAGATTCCATTCTATGCTAGTTGCCTTCTACATGTCCTAGAAGTCAACACTTGCTAAAAATGAGTCATGGAGCACTTGGGAAACATCCTGGAAACCAATTTTAGCATGTCTTCTTTATTCTAGATTCTCTAAAGCGCATATCTGCTTTTTCTGAAAAGCTGCCTTGCTTTGTAGTTGATTTAAGGCAAAAGGAAAAGCTAGTCTAGGTGTAACTTCCTTGTTTTTTGCCCACATCATCATCCCTCCTTTTCTTCAAATAAAATCATGTATGAGATGTCTTTTCATCCCTCTTTAGCTTTCCCACTTGACTTAGCGAATTCGTGAGCATCTTCATAGATTTGGAAACCGCTTTGACTAGATTTGGTAAGCCTGCTTTTTGACTATTTCAAATGGCATCCTTTTGCATTCGAACCTCTCATGTAATTATATATTACAACAGCCTATTACTTCATAACATTGGCTATTGTACACTTACTCAATACAGATTAGTGTTATCCTCCAATTTCAGTCTCCTTTGGTGTTAATTTTGCATGTTTGATTAGCAATTTTGTGAGTGTAATTGTTCTATCTCTTGGGTTCAATTTCCACAGTAGTAGGTAAGATTGCTGAGGAATATGTTTCTTTTTTTATTGACCCTAGATCTACTCACAGTTATATCACTCCTAGAGTTGTTGATATTTGTGCCTTTAAGAATTTAAGGCATAGCAAATCATGGTTAGTCCAAATAGCCATCGGAACCAAGAGACGGGTTAGTGAAATGGTAAAGCAATATCCATTGGTCATGAATGGGCTAGTCACTTGTGTATATATGAATGTTCTACCAATTGTTTCCTACGATGTTCTCGTTGGAATGGATTGGTTCAAAGCACACAGATTGAAGCTTGATTGATACAACAAGACTTTTGAGTGCTTGGATGAAGAAATCAACTTAAAGGTCGTGAAAGAAATTTCAAAGGTGATTTCTGTTAGGCAGATTTCAACCATGCAGCTGAATAAGTTCTCTAGGAAAGGTTGCAGAGTGTATGCAACCCATTTGTTGGAGGCAATAGAGAATGAAAATCCTTGGTTGGAGGACTTTCATGTGTTGCAAAAATTCATGGATGTTTTTCCTAATGAGATTCCAGGGCTTCCTCCGAAGAAAGATATTGATTTCATAATTAAACCTGTTTCAGGAGCAGCACCAGTGTCTAAGATGCTCTACAAGATGAGTACACCAGAAATGCTAGAGCTGAAGATGTAGCTGCAGGATTTGTTGGAGAAGAAGTATATCAGACCAAGTGTGTCCCCTTGGGGAGCACCTGTGTTGTTTGTGAAGAAGAAAGATGGTACACTCAGATTGTGTATTGATTATAGACAGTTGAACAAGGTCACTATGAAGAATAGATACCCTTTGCATAGGATTGATGATCTCTTTGATCAAATGAGAGGAGAAAAGGTATTTTCCAAGATTGACTGGAGGTCTGGTTACCATCAGGTAAGAATCAAGGATGAAGATATTCATAAGACAACCTTCAGAATAAGGTGTGGACATTATGAGTTTGAAGTGGTACCAGTTGGTCTCACAAATGCACCAGCTACATTTATGTGCCTTATGAACAGTGTTTTCAGCAGGTATCTAGACAAGTTTGTTCTTGTCTTCCTTGATGACATTCTCATTTATTCTAAGAATGAGAAAGATCATGAAGAACATTTTAGATTGACATTGCAATTGCTAAGGGAGCATAAATTGTATGCAAAGCTAAGAAAATGTGACTTCTACAAAGAGAGGATTCATTATTTAGGTCACATCATCTCAGTTGAGGGCATATATGTAGACCCTGAAAAGATTGAGGCTATTATGAATTGGCCTACCACAAGACATGTGTCAGATGTAAGATATTTTATGGGCCTTGCAGGATACTACAACAGATTCATTGAAGGATTCTCCAAGGTTTAATATCCAATCACTTCCTTGCAAAGGAAGGGAATAAATTTTGAATGGACACCAAGATGTGAGGAAATCTTTCGGCAACTAAAGGATCTTCTCACAAGTTCACCAGTTTTGAAAATTGCAGACCCAGAGAAAGAATCTGTGGTTTTTATTGATGCGTGTGGATAAGGACTGGGAGGAGTTCTTATGCAAGACAACCATGTGGTATGTTATGAGTCAATAAAGTTGAAGGATCATGAGAAGAACTATGTTACTCATGATTTAGAACTTGCAGCCATAGTACATGCTCTCAAGATGTGGAGGCATTAATCAATGGGTAGAAAGTTTGAGTTAAGGATAGACCACTACGGTTTGAAATATTTGTTTGATCAGCCAACTCTAAATGCTAGGAAACCTTGATGGCTGGAGTTTTTATGTGATTTTGATTTTAAAATCAAACACATAAAGGGGAAATAAAACAAAGTAGTTGATGCACTCAGCAAGAAGGTGCATGAAATGCACTTGGCATCTCTTAGTATTTTCCAATCATATTTGAGAGAGCAGATTGTTAATCATGCTATTGAAGATGAATTGTATGTGTAGGAAAAAGACAAATTGCAGCAGCAAAGTCTTGAGAAGAGGTATGAGGGATATAAATTGGAAGAAGATGGAATTCTTACTTATAAAGACAGAATTAATATTCCAAGTGTAGCAGATTTGAGGAGAAGTGTTATTGATGAAATCCACCAGACTCCATATTCTGGTCACCGACGATATCAGAAGACAATTTCTACAGCCAGAAAGTAGTATTTTTGGCTAGGAATGAAGAAGGACATTGCTGATTATATTTCAAAGTGCATGAAATGTCAGCAGGTGAAGGTTGAGGATCAACACCCAGCAGGTTTGTTGCAGCCCTTGTAAGTTCTAGAATGGAAATGGGAAGTTGTTTCCATGGATTTTATTACAGGATTTCCAATGACTTGGAGGAAACATGATTCCATCATGGTTGTAGTGGACAAGTTGACAAAGGAAACACATTATACCGGTTAATTCCACATATAAAATTGATTCCATTGCAAAAATATTATTGAAGAATATTTTCAAATTGCATGGATTGCCTAAGAAAATAGTCTCTAACAGAGATCCTAAGTTCACTTCCAATTTTTGGAAAGGTTTCTCTATAGATTTTGGTACCAAGTTGAAATTTAGCACTGCCTACCATCCTTAGAATGCTGGTCAGAAAGAGAGAATGAATCAAGTGCTTGAAGGCATGCTTCGCATGTTTGTGATGGAAAAACCATCTGAGTGGGAGGATTATTTACACTTGGTAGAGTTTACTTATAATAATGGACAATGAGCATGCTTGGGGATGATTCCTTATGAAGCTTTGTATGGAAGAAGGTGTAGGACAGCCGTGACATGGGATAATCCAGTGAACATGATTGTACTTGGTTCAGAATTGCTCAAGGAGATGGAGCCGAAGGTTGCAAATATCAGGCAGAATATGAAAGTTGCATAGGACAGACAAAAAATTTGTGTTGATAATCATAGGGTGGAAAAAGAGTTCAATGTTGAGGATCATGTTTACCTTAGAGTGAGGAAAATGAATATTTCCTTGAAGCTTGAAAGTTGTCCCAAGCTATCTCATAGATACTATGGACTATTTGAAGTGCTTGAAAGAATAGGGTCAGTTGCATATAGACTAGCATTTATTGCTAGCATTAGGGATCATAATTTTTTTCATGTTTATTTTCTTAAGAAATATGTACATGATCCTAACCATGTGATTGATTAGAATGTGATTCAGGTGTAACCCGAGGGAGAGTTCCAAACCGAGCCATTGTGCATCCTCGACAGGAAGGTCACAGTGCTTTGGAATCGAGTCATTGGACAGGTAAAGGTGCAATGGGAGCACTACAGTCCTGAAGAGGCTACATGGGAGATGTAGGATGCCATGTGATTGGCACATCCATTTTTGTTCAATTTTGCAGAGCATTGAGGGCGGTGCCAGTGTAGCATTTTGTTTAAGTTTGTAAAGCATTGAGGACAATGATGTTGTAAGGGGGAGGGGATTGTAATACCCCAGTTTTGACCCCTTGGTATTTAATTGTACATGATGTAAGTATTGTATTTGAATCATGCCAATGAGCTCAAGGCCAAGGCCCTGCCATTGATTGATGTTTTGTGGATAGGTGATCAAGGTTGATATCTATGGTTTTGGTGTCGAGTCAGAAACTGTATATTTTGATATATCATGTAACTGTACAAATTAATATAATACCACAACTAGCTATAGGATTGCAAAACGTTAAAGAGATGGGGGCATGATTCCACAAGGGGTGGGGTGGGGAGATATCTAGCAGATGGAAGGTGAGAGATTGTAGGTTCAATCCTCATGAAAACCTTGTTTAAAAAACTTTGTTATTTTGTCTCCCAAGTCACCCAAGCAGATGCAAAATCGGATTAAATCCTTTTGGATAGAAATTTTGTGCCTGCTAGCTGATGTTAAACAACTTGTCAGTTGAATCAACGGAATTTTTGTGGTCCATTGGATTCGTGTCCCCACCAGATACCAGTGGAATCCAAACTTGATGATACAGATTACATTGGAATTTTGAGCATATCAAGAGTTTGTTAATACGTTCTATTTGAATTAGGGAAATCACTATGGGTCGTCGATCTGTTTGATGTTTGATTTCAGCCGTAGATCTGTGTAAAAGTTTCTCATTCTTTGACTCGTCTACCCCGGTTTGTTCCCTGTTAGAAAACAGGACTTCATAGCGATAACATAGATATAGTTAAATCAATAAACAAGATGCAAAACACATTGAAACATTACAGAGAGACACAGATATAATGTGGTTCACTCAAACGATGGGTTACATCCACAAAGAAATTGCCAGTCCTTTTATTACAGTACAGAAAGATGAAGGGATACACCCTACAGCAAAACCGCTGCACTTCCTCTTCACGCTCTCACAGTCTCTCTTCCAATACAATACAATACCATACACAGTCATGTTACAATTCTTTCTTTTATAGGGGAAATACCATGGGAAAATACTACGGTTAACCCAATACCATGGGTCCGCAAAACTGTTGTCCAACACACATCCCAAAACCCCAAGGCAGGGGGAATGAGTGTATAGTACACCTGGGGTACAAATACAACTGAATAATATCTCTGGATCTAGAAGATTAGGCTCCACAACCAACAATCTCCCACTTGGAGACTGATCACAGCAACTCCATCGCTACTGCACTTGCTGGACTATGCTCTGGACCTTGGACTTGGAAAATTTCTTATTTTCACGTTCATGTTTGAAGGACAACAGAAACTGAGCAGGAACTCAGTTTCTCTCTAGTTACTCCTTTTGTCAACATGTCTGCGGGATTCTGGCTAGTATGTATCTTTTCCAGTTTTAACAGTTCTTCATATAGAACATATCTTATGAAGTGTTACTTCAGTAGTATATGTTTAGTCCTTGAATGAAAGGCTGAGTTCTTTGCAATATGAATGGCACTCTATCTGTCACTGTACAACCAACTATTCTCCTACTTCTTACCTAATTCTTCCAAGAACCTCTGCAACCAAATCATCTCCTTACTAGCCTCTATAGCAGCAACATACTATGCTTCTGTTGTTGAAAGTGCAACAACCTGTTGCAGTTTTGAAATCCAACTTACTGTTGTTCCACCCATAGTAAACACATACCCTGTGGTGCTCCTCCTACTGTCTTTATCACCAGCCATATCTGCATCAACATATCCCTATAGAACAGTGTTTGAACCTCCAAAACATAATGCTTGTGAAGTGGTACCTCTCAAATACCCGAGAATCCAATGTACTGCTTTCCAATGCTCTTTACTTGGATTATTCATATACCTGCTCACAACTCCCACTGCATGTGCAATACCTAGTCTTATGCACACCATGGCATACATCAAGCTTCCAACCGTTGATGAATAGGGAATCTTGGACATGTAATCTATCTCTTATTTTGTCTCTAGACACATATCCTTGCTTATTTTGAAATGGATGGCCAAAGGTGTACTGACTAGTTTCGTATTCTACCTTCTAAACCTCTGCAACACCTTTTCTATGTACTCACCTTGAGACAACGTCAATTTGCAATTTTTCTTGTCTCTTGTTATTCTCATACCAAGGATTTGCTTTGCAGCACCCAAATCCTTCATCGCAAATGATTTAGCTAGTTTTCTTTTGAGCACATTTATACCCTGCATGTTAGAGCCTGCAACAAGCATGTCATCCACATACAATAACAAGATAATATATCTTCCATTGTCTAGCCTCTTGAAATAAACACAATGGTCAGAATGACATCTATCATAACCTTGTTCTGTCATAAACTTATCAAATTTCAAATACCACCGCCTTGGAGCTTGCTTCAGGCCATACAAGCTCTTCTTCAACCTGCAAACCAAATTCTCCTTCCCTTTGACCTCATACCCTTGTGGCTAATGCATATAAATATATTCCTCCAAATCCCCACGAAGAAAGGCTGTTTTTACATCTAATTGTTCAAGATGCAAATCTTCTACTGCCACTAGACTTAAAATAGTTCTAATTGAAGTCATTTTAACAACAGGAGAAAATATTTCATCAAATTCTATACCTTTCTTTTGTGCAAAAATCTTTACAACAAGTCTAGCCTTGTATTGCTTCTTGCCTCCATCTTCTTCCTTCAACCTGTAAACCCATTTATTCTGCAATGCTATTTTTTATGCGGGAAAATTAACCAGATCCCAAGTCTGGTTTCTTGCTAATGAGTCCATCTCCTCATCCATGCCTTGCTCCCACTTCTTTCTAGTTTCTACCTACATTGCTTCTTCATAACATTCTGGTTCACCAGAATTAGTCATCAATAAATAATACAGTGAAGGAGAGAATTGTTCAGGGGGTATACTTAACCTGGTAGACATTCTTACAGTTGCAATTGTTTGAGGTACCTGCTGCTGCTCTTGATTTTTTGGTGCCCTTGGAACTTCATTTTCTTTGATTTCATCAAGCACTATGTACTCTGTGTTTTCCTTTTCTTCTTTCTTTCCTTGCAATTGATATTTGTACATGACCTTTTCATTGAATACTACATCTCTACTCCTAATGATTTTGTGATTTTCAAGATCCCATAAGCGATAACCAAAATCATCAACCCTGTATCCAATAAAGGTACATTTCTTGGATTTATCCTCAAGCTTTGTTCTATCATCTTTATCAATACAGACAAATGCTTCACAACCAAAAGTTCTCATAAATGAGTATTTTCCTGTTTACCTGTCCAAGCCTCCTCTGGAATTCCACCATCCAAAGCGCTTGAAGGCCCTCTATTTATGAAATAAACAACAGTGTTTACAGCATCAACCCAAAACTGTAGGGCAACCCTGCATGCAATATCATACACCTTGCACGCTCCATGATCGTTCTGTTCATCCTTTCTGACACACCATTTTCTTGTGGTGTTCCAGGGACTGTCTTCTCTCTGCAAATCCCATTGTGTGAATAGTAACTGTCAATCTCCTTGCTTCAATACTTGCCTCCATTATCAGATCTGAGACATTTCAACCTTTTTCTTGTCTCATTCTCAGCCAAAGCTTTCCACTTATTAAAAGTATCAAACACATCATATTTTTGTCTAATGCAATAAACCCAAGTTTTTCTAGTTTCATCATCAATAAAAGTAACATAATAACGAGAGCCACCAAGAGATTGTACCTGATATGGTCCCCATACATCTATATGGACAAGCTCTAACTTTTCACTCTTCTTTTGTTTCCCAACCCTGAGAAATCTAACTCTCTTCTGTTTTCCATAAACACAGTTCTCACAGAATTCCAAACTTACCTGCTTCAGATCTGGAAGCAGTTTCCTTGAGTGGAGAATCCGCAGCCCCTTCTCACTCATGTGGCCAAGCCTATGATGCCACAACGCCACACCTATTTCTATGGAAGCTACAGAGATAGAATAATCAGTATTATGAGGACATAAATATAATGTATGTACCCTATCTCCTTTCACTATTACGAGTGATCCTTTAGTGATCTTCCACCACGTTTCTCCAAACGTAGACAAACAGCTGCTATCTCCCAACTGCCCTGTTGAGATCAGATTTCTTTTCATAGCAGAAATGTGCCTTACATCCTTTAGCATCCATTCACTTCCATTATTTAACTTAATATGTACCTTACCCTTTCCAACAATTTTACATGGTTCATCATCCCCGAATAACACATGCCCAAAATCACCTTGAATATAATCATGAAAGAATTTCCTATGGGTTGTAGCATGACATGAAGCCCTTGAATCTACTGCCCAGTAATCACTAGTATTATCTAATGCAAGAATCAAAGCATCTTGTAACACATCACCTGCTACATTCGCTTCCTGGGTAGTCTCTTGCTGCCTCTCACCTTTCTTCTGTGGTGCTCGATAGTGTTTCTTCATATGTCCTTTGTTACCACAGTTCTAGCACTCTATTTTTCCAAATCTGGACTTGGATCTTCCCTTTGTAGACTTGCTATGATTTCCTGGGCTCCTTCCTCTCTCGTTTTTTCTCCCTCTGCTCTCCATGGTCAACGCATTACCTGATGTCTCACATGTGCTTTTACTTCGCATTTCCTTGCTAAGAATAACACCAACAACATCATCAAACTTAAGAGTGTGTGAACTAGGGACAGAGTTACTTACAACCATGACCAATCTATTACATCTTTCTGGCAATGAGCACAAGATTAGAAGATCCCTAACCTCATCATCAAAGTTCACTTTTACAGAACTTAACTGATTGGTAAGTGTATTAAACTCATTTAAATGGTCAACAACAGATCCACCTTCCGACATCTTCATATTAAATAAACGCTTCATTAAAAATACCTTGTTAGAAGTCGAGGGTTTTTCATAGAGCTTACTCAATGCGCTCATCACACCCTTTATTGTTTTTTCTTTTGAAATATTGAAGGCCACCGACGAAACTAGGCACAGTCGTATTGTTCCCAGTGCATTTCTATCAAGAACCTCCCATTCTTCATCCTTCATAGTCGTCGGCTGTTTTGCTTTTCCACCCAACGACAGGTACAGATCCTTCTGGTAAAGATAGTCCTCCATTTGAATCTTCCATAACTAATAGTTTTGGCCATTGAATTTCTCCACCCTAAACTTTCCTTCTTCCGCCATTGCTCCCACTCGAACCAGGAACCCTTCTTTCCTACGAGTTTACCAACCAAATAGACCTTTTGGCTCTGATACCAATTGTTAGAAAACAAGACCGTAGAGCAATAACAGATATACAGTTAAATCAATAAACAAGATGCAAAACACATTAAAACGTTATAGAGAGACACATATATAACGTGGTTCACCCACACGATGGGCTACGTCCACAAAGAAATTGCCAGTCCTTTTATTATAGTCCAGAAACAAAACCGTTGCACTTCCTCTTCACGCTCTCATAGTCTCTCTTCCAATACAATACAATACCATACACAGTTGTGTTACAATGCTTTATTTTATAGGGGAAATACCATGGGAAAATACTACGGCTAACCCAATACGATGGGTCTGCAAAATTGTTGGCCAACACACATCCCAAAAACATTTCTCAGGGGCTCTGCCCCTGAACCCTCATGTCTTGGGGGCATTGCCCCAAAACCCCCTTTTCAGGGAGTTTCCCCAAACCCCAAGGCAGGGGGGATGAGTGTATAGTACACCTGAATAATATCTCTAGATCTGGAAGATTAGGCTCCGCAACCAACATTCCTGGTACTCATTCATTCAATTTTCTTGTAGGAAAATAGTTGAGGCGGTTAATGCCTTGGGCAAAGAAAGCATGGCAGTCAATTTCATGACTGAGCAAGCCTACATTTTGGGGGAACCCATATTATTTCTTCTACAGCAAGAAAAATCCACGTGAATGCGTGCCTAGTAGATCATCTAGATTTTACATAAAGGGGGATAATTCATTCTATTCATTATCATTATTCACAAGGGATGAAGGAGTCATTCACTCACGATTATGCATTGTTCTGCTATCCAGAGTCACAGATGAGTGGTTCCGCAGTGATTTTCACTGTGTTATAGAGTGAATCCTTTGCACTGTGTTTTTCCGTGTGGATTGTTGTGTTATGCGTCCATGTTTTGGTTTGAAGACATAGGAGTTGAGGAGGGACAAAATTGGATGATAAGCCTAGTGAAGAGAGGAACCACACAGACAGATTAAGAGGGGTTGGTAAGTCCTTCCTGCACACCCGAGAGAACACTAGAAGGGAAGGTATGGCCTAAGGGAATGTGTAGAAGTGAAGGGAATACTTCTTTGTGTTGGGTGGTGTGGGAGTTGTGGAGGACAAGCCACATATGGTGTAGGTGTCCTTAGCTCTGGGGTTGAGCTGACTATCGTAGCAATTCTAGCTTTCCATAGCCTTAGCAGTTTGAGAAACCCATCTATTTTTTGGTTGAATATGTTTTGAGGTATGTGTTGGCTTGGATGAGTAAGTCCAAGGAACCCACATGTTATTGGCTTGTTTCCTTAGTATCATGTGAAACCCGATTGGTTATTTTTAGATTTTTATCATTTATACAATATTATCTTAGGATCGTTAACTGAGAGAATAACAAGAACAAAAATCAAACATAAGAGACAATAGACACAAATATTTTCCTTGGGGAAGCCATAAAGGAGAAAACCCCGCAACTTCCTCATAGATAGAATCAACACCAAAAGAAAAACCCAAAACAATAATATGATCTCCCAACAGCAGTAGTCTCTCTCTCTCTTGTCCCAACTTCTTCTTTCTCTCTCAGTTATGCACCACAACTAAGTGTGAGTGAATGTGTGATAAATAAAGAGGCCCAATCTCTATTTATACTAATTCCTAAGGTAATGTCCCCGACCCTCAAACCAGAAAAGAGGACGCTACTATCACCAGACATATGGGCAAATAGCCCCATGAACATGAACAGGCATATAATGCTAAAATATAAATTCTAAAAACGTAAAACATTCTAAGATGTATAATCCTTCATATACATAGCAGAAGCAAACATACATTCATTCAAGCAAACCACATGTTCATCATATTCATTAATTAGTAAATATAAATGCAGAGATGGAATAGTCAAGAATACTCATCTTAAACGGAATTCATCCCGCAACTAGCTAGGTCGCTGCAACGTTCCGCCCAACCATATGCCAGTGTGCTCATAAATCTCTCAACAACGCTGCCACCCCCGAGCTGGGCATGATTCCTCAAGGAATAAGGGTCATACCAGGCTTACACATAGCCAAGGTACACAAATCATCCAAGCCCACACAGTAGGGTTTATCAGGCCATCAGAAGCTAGGAAATGCTAAATGTTAAGCTGGTGGTCTCAATGGAGAGCTAAGGATGCCTTAACCAGAGCTGACCCTGACCTCTAAGACATCCACACACCCAACACCAAGAATCAGTCCTTTCTTTGCTTCACAGTCCCTCAGGCCCTGACTTCCCCTTCCGATACTCTTCAAGGTTTGTGGAGAAGAAAGCCAGCAGTCTAACTCTATTTGAATGGCTCCAAACACCAGTTTTCTCAAGCATACCTAGCCTCTAATCCTACTCTCAACAGTCCGAAGACCAACCACTGCATACCACAGTAAAACAAATAGTTCACAGCTTTGTGAAGAAGATGAAGACAACAGGGTGACAACCCTAAACGAAAAGGGTGAACACGGCTCAAGTCCACAAGACGATTCAGAGTTGTTCTTGGCCCTAGCGTGGCCAAAAAAACTTAGCAGCAAACCAAAAAGGTACTTGCATACACGGCAACCCAAAACCAGGGGAAGACAACAGCCCCAAACTCACAATGAAATGATGGCAACATTACATTGCCCACAAAAGGGAAAGAAGCCAAACTCCCAGCATGGACAGGGGAAAACATAGACGCAGACCACAATCGACAACTTACACGGCCACAATTGGCAAGGAGGCATCCACCTACATTGAAACTGGTATGGAACACACATAGGCACATAGCCCCGAGTGTGAATGGCTCCTGCACCCGAAAATCCTGAGTGACAACCACAATTTCTCCCGCTCCCTGCATGAGGAAAACCAACGCAAAATTCTTGTGCGTGAGGAGGTGAGAGAGAATGATTCTCCGTTCGAGGATGAACAAATGATCCGAAAATCCCCTTCCCCCCCAAATGGTGCGCGCATGAGGATCCCGACCTCCCTGCGTGAGACTGAGCAAAACCCCCCAAAAATGTGAGTGGAAGAGTGGGAGAGTGGTGACCGTTCTCCTACCCTCCGCCCAAGGAAGAGCGAGCTCACTGGTGAAGTGTGCATGGGGAAATACTGGTAGTCCTTCCACCCACCACTCCCTAGCCATAACTGCTCCCAACTAATCAGACAATAGAAGTTTAGTGGGTGGTTGAAACATGGAAAACTCCTAATGGCCCCACAGGTTAGACAACCCCCCTTTAACCTTAGGAATCATGCCCTTTTCATTTAACGTTGCACCGTCATATCTGGATGTAGGTTTATTTTAATTAATGTGCATACTTACATGATGCCAAAACTCTATCGTGTTGGATAGCACGATATACCATCGGCAACGATCCCTCTTGCTGAAACATACAGAACCAAATCGATGGTGGGGCTTTTTCCTCTAGCTCCACACCACGATTAATTACAAAATATACATCATGTACCTTTTAATGCAAACGGGGTCAAAACCAGGGTATTACAATCCCCTCCCCCTTGGAATAACATTGTTCTCGGTGTTCCAATACATAGGAATGTACAACCATTTGCACATTCAAAATTTCAAAAATTTTGCAGATCTATCCCATGTTCAATTATTTACTTTGAACTTTCAGGACCAAGCCCCTCGGCTTCCACGAGCTTCTCTTATGGGTTCTTAGCTTTCGGCTCATCCCCAAATCGAGGAACTTTGTGGCTGCTGCCCTCTTTATGTTCCCTCGTTAGGCAGTCCAGGCGTAAATGATGTCCTCCACATTTCCAACATTTCACTGGCTGCTTCATCTTTACCTGCTCAATTTCCTTTGAGTCTTCATGCCTGGATCATTTCTTAACAGATCGCTTGGATGAATGTCCCATAATTGATCCACTTTCCTCGCCTTTATGGATTGGCCCCAGAAGGCTTTTTACCTCCTTTTGCAAATCAATAGAGTCTTGCAAAATCTGGTGGTTCATCTCATTCTTCCTTTTCTGTATCTTGAGCATCTCTCCAAGGTTCTCTTGGGTCTTAGAAATTGTTTGAAGGAGACTTCCAGCCAAGTCCAGCAACTTTTGGTCTACTTCCATGATCAATGTGCACCACTTGATTTCACCTTTCTCACCTGTGAAATGCATCATTGAAATTCTGTTAGACCAAGCATAATATAGGCATTAATATCAGTCAATTAATTACCCAATTTCCATGACAGTCCAAGTCTCATCAAGGAGAATTTCATACTTTTCATGCCTTCCCAACAGGCACATGAGCTCATTCATGTCCATTCTTGGGAAGGGAATTAACCATTCCAACATTCACAATTTACTTTAAGCAAATACACACATTCTATTTTCAGTCATACATGCATTCAACAATCTTTTGTTTTCACAATGCATAAACATATATATATATATATAATCAGAAGGAAAGAGAGAGCAACAAAAGTTTTTTTCACTCTTTGTTTTGTTCCATCCTAGAACCCACACCACTGCTGTGGCTTTTCATGCTCTCAACCTCTTTCACTTCATCGTAAATGCTAGACCAATCCCTCTGGTCATGACACTTAGTGTCTCCAGTCTATTTTAGACCTCTCAACCATGGAGCCTCCCCACATGGTTTGTCTCGGCTGCTAGGACCTTCACAGTCTCACTAGCACCTTTTTCATTGCTGCTCATTTTGAGCTCTTTAGGACAGTTACATGTCCACATGCAACCCTAGGATGCCTTCGTAGTCCTCTCTTCTAGCGATACCTATATTCAAACATTGAATGGATTCACATGTTTAGTTTATTCTCATCGTTTTTTACCTCTTAAACAAGAGCTTAAAACATCATAACCAAATCATACACACATGTATATTCATAAGCAAGAATTGCAAAATAATCCAATACTTATCTATATTTTGCATTTCATCGCTGGTCCGTAGGATCCTGCTTCACTTTGAAAGCCTTGGGATCACCTATGGAATTGGATGTTAGGCCAGCATGCAGGATGCTTCACAACATATTTATATATATATATCAGGCACAGTCAAGCCAACCTTCCATTGGGCTTATCATACCATCAACAAATCGCCTGCACTTATATCAACAATGCACTTATATCAACAACCAATCATCATCCAAGCCAACACCGTTGGGTTTATCAGGCCATCAACAATAACACATGCACTTATATCAACAATAAACAACCATTTCTAGGTTTCATTTCCAGCAATGATTTGTACTTCCACTACCCCATACAACACAAGAAACCACTCCCTTCTCTGTGCTCTTTAGTAGAAGGTAGAATGAGCCCAAGCCATTATCCATTTAGTGTACAACACCAGACTACATCTATTTAGCTTGACAACACAAGCAATATAAGAAACCCATCAGTGTTATTGCTCTAAAACTAAAATCATATTTCACATCATTCACTATCAAGTATTGAGACACCAGGAGTGCGTCCACTCCCTAGGGTGTAATCAATATTGAAAAACCTTTCCATGATCCAACATTGGGAAAGTGTGCACCCCTTTCCGATGTGTGCCATGTAGGCCCTATTCATACTCAAGCAATCATGCCCTTTTCATTTAACCTTGCACCATCGTAGCTGGCTGTAGGTTTATTTTAATTAATGTGCATACTTACATGATGCCAAAACTCTATCGTGCCGGATAACATGATATAGCATCGGCAACGATCCCTCTTGCCGAAACATACACAACCAAATCGATGGTGGGGCTTTTGCTGTTAGCTTCACACCATGATTAATTACAAAATATACATCATGTACCTTTTAATGCAAATGGGGTCAAACCCGAGGTATTACACCTGACTTGACAGTAACTCACTAGGGCCGACTTCTCTAGGAGAGTCTAATAACCCTAGGGCCCACAACTGCGGGGACTTTAACCTTTTGAAAAATAAGGAGGGTTACCCTCTATGACTTTACGTGACTTGTTTACATTATTGAATTTCCTGATAGGAACATCGGGGCATGACATGACTCAATTACATTACAAATACTTCCTGGAATAAACATTGGGGTACAATACATAAAATATACAAGTGAATACATTCCAAAGTTACAAATACATCAACACTCTATCTTAACTAGGAAGGTATTCCGTCGACACAATTTATCAGCACAAGTCTTCTTCTCTGTATCATCTGGATCGTCATCAAGTTATCTTCATATTCATATCTGGATCTGGATCATCACTGGATCTAGATGATCACTACTAGATCATCACTAGGTCATCATCACTTGTGCTATCTCTCAATTCTTCTCATCGTAGGAAGTTCTATAGAGCTAACCCCTTTTCATGTTGGTTGTAAGCCTAGCCTCCATGTACGTATTTTTCAGCGCTTATATCTAACACTTATTCAGAACGGCACGCCCAACACTTACAACTGACCATGGGAGGAACACATCCAACAACCATGTTAGAAAGGCGCGCCCAACACTTACATCTGACCATGGGAGGAACACATCCAGCAACCATGTCAGAAAGGCCCAACACTGACATTTGACCATGGGAGGAACACATCCAACAACCATGCCAGAAAGGATTCAACACTTATATCTTACCATGGGAGGAACACATCCAACGACCATGTAAGAAAGGCTCTGCACTTACATCTGACCATGGGAGGAACAAATCCAACAACCATGTCAAAAAGGCTCAGCACACACATCTGACTAGGAGGAACACATCCAAAAACCATGTCATAAAGGCTCAACACTTATATCATACCATGGGAGGAACACATCCAACAACCATGTAAGAAAGGCTCTGCGCTTACATCTGATCATGTGGGAAAGCATCCCGCAGTCACATCAGAATGGCTCTGCACTTACATCTGATCATGTGGGAACACATCCCTCCATCACAACAGAATGGCTCCTTCACTTATATCTGACCATGGAAGGAACCAATACTACCATGTCAGAAAGGCTCTCGGACTCATCACCTCTCCTTGGAGGGAACCTCGATCTGAAGAACACCAAGCTTCTCCTTGAAGTACTCATATTAATCTTGCACATTGATCTAGGAACAAAGAATCAATCTCATCAAAGAATAATCAACAAATACTCATGAAATGGTGTTAATCATAACTGGAATTGGTTTCCTCTCTGTATATTCAATAAACAAATGAATAGTTACAATAACAATGTCAAGCAATAGCTTGACTCAATGAGAAATTTGAATACCTAGGGAGGCAATTCGAAATCAATGAGTGAGTCTAGCTTAACTGACTCCAAACCATTGGTTCACACTCAGTTAACCACTTGACCAAAACCCTAATTGACTCACCAAACCCTAACTGAAGTCAAAGTGCAATAAATGACTGAATCTCAACTGAAAGAGATCAAACACATGTCATAGCAAGCCAACCATCAAGTGCTAGTGCTTCAATGACTTCAATGAACCCTGATGAGGTTAACTGAAGCTGAACTGATCATCAAAAGTTGGTGGAGGTGCCCCTGTTGACTCCAGATCATTAAATAATAATAAATAATCATTAAATAATATATTTAATGAGAGGAGGTGCCTTAACTGACTGGTTGAACTGATTGTAACCACCAGTTAGCAATTAGGTGCATTAATATCACTCAGATCACCCCCAGAATGCTCCAGTTAGCCTCCTTGACTGTAGGATAAGGCTAAGTTATCCTCCTTGACTGTAGGGAGGCATGGGTGTGACTGGATGATGGAAATTAATGCTCCACTGATGTCAATTAATGTCAATTATACTTAGGATAGTGGTTTAACTAGGCCAATTTGACCAAAAAGAGTGTGTATGGTGTTAAATGTCTCCAACACCCCCCCTTAAGCTATACTCAGGAAGAGTTAGAAAACATAGATACATAAAAATGCTAGGGCCCTGGCAACAAAGGCCATAGGTCACCTTGTACAATAAAGTAACTGCTTAATATAACCAAGGAAACAGGGAAAACCTCATGGGAAAAATACCCCCCTTCAAATGAAGCAGTAAATCAAGAATTGGTTCTTCTATGCAGCAGCATCCTGAGATAGTGCATGTGAACCTTTGAATCCAAACTAAATGAATATGTTTGGAGGAATCTTCCACTTTGGAAGAAGAACAATGCACTCAACTGAATCATAAATATAAACAGTTGCACGGTGAAAACTGGACCCATGTAGAGCAGATGAAATCATTTGAAGAAAGAGCAAAGGTTCTTGAGGATTCGAACCATGTGTGGAACACTCAAGAAAATGATATGTTGCAGCCTTAAATAGAAAACCATGAGTGGTAAAATCAGCCCCAATTTTTAGGAGCAAGTGTCCAAGCGAATGCAGAATGTCTTCCTCTTTACTAGTTCTATGAGGAGATGAGCATGTGACCAAAGGTAGAGAAGCCCTGGGACTCTGGAGAGTGAATGCTTGAGCTCCATAATATGATATAGCTTCATCAATATCTGATGATTCACAAAATAAAATATCAGCAACCTCATAAGAGGAAACTAACACTAAATCCCTAGCAGCAAAATTGAAGAAGAACTGCAGTACTTGATTTTTCACACCGGAATTGGTGAGAGAAGCTACAAGCATGACTGAAAGCTCTTGGATTTTAAAATATGAACAAAATAATATTATATCAGAATGTAAATCAGATCTAAATAATTTCACAACAGATCCAAAACTGTGAAATGAAATCAAATCCCTAGCAGCAGTTTCGTAGGAGACTTGCGGTACTTGTTTCTTCACACCGTTGATGAGAACAGCTACAAGCAGTAATGAAGGTTTATGAACCTAAAATTTTGAACCAAGAAATATCAGATCAGATCCAAGTAAGATCATATCATATCCAATAAGGTTCATATCAGATCCAAAAGTATGGTCAACCGAGACGGTGGATGCACAGTTGTCTTTTTCTTCAAAATTCTGAATTTTGGTGCATGCAATCCTGCAGGATTTTGCTGGAAGATCTAGATCATGGGGAGAGAATTGATCACTCTTGTAATATGATATTTTTTCCAAATATCCAAGGTATTACATATTTTCACACCAGCAACAACATTAGAGGGAGAAAAATCAAATTTCCCTTCACTTTCAGAAGCAATTACTAGTAAATTTTGCACAGAATTCAAAGGAAAATCACCGGTGAATGTTTGCATGGAAGTGCAGCAGTATTTTTCTTCAATATAAGAGATTCAAATGTCTTCTTCTGTTTCAGAAATATGAGGAGATGAGATATCATAGATCTCATGAACTTCCGGAGCATCAGGAGAAGGAGTCACCGCATGGAGTCTTTCTTCAATTCAAATTGAATGTGTAGAAGATTCTGCTTCATCTTCATCTTGAACAACTTCATCAGAGAGAGTAGAGTCCGTGAATTTTGAGTAAATAACTCTTGTGGTGCTGGATGTCATCTCCAAAGTACTATTATGATCCTCATTGTGCTTGCCAAAGGTTCTGTCCAATTTTGTCTAGACTTCCTTTGGGTGTTCAGCAGAACCAATAAGGTAGTACAAGCTAGGAGAATGGGCCAGACCTATTGCTCCAAAAGCTCTATCATGGTCATTTATCCAATCATTCTCATTCTCATAAGACTCTTTTCCAAGTCCAATAGACACCTCATCTCTTTAGAGATGCAATCATCTTCAACTTCCATTCCGAATAGCTTGTGAATGGGGTGAGAAGAGGGATTGATGAGTCCATTCGAAGTTGTACCTATTAAAACCTGCAAATCAAAACAAGAAGGGGCACCCTAAGGTCAGACAGCCTACACATTTTAGGCTTTCATCACACCCAGCATAGTCAATCAAGCAAGCTTGATCAACAAGTTCTTTACTTTGGGTATTAAGTGGTAAGCCTTGGCTTCTGGTGCAGTGCTGGATTTTTGAGCTATTACTCACTTTTCATGGAGAAATCTGTCAAAAAGCTTGTTTTTTAGAGATAGATATTCATCCCGCCATAATCTATGATACCATATTAATCCTACACATTGATCTAGGAACAAAGAATCAATCTCATCAAAGAATAATCGACAAATACTCATGAAATGGTGTTAATCGTAACCGGAATTGGTTTCCTCTCTCTATGTTCAATAAACAAATGAATAGTTACAATAACAATGTCAAGCAATAGCTTGACTCAATGAGAAATTCAAATACCTAAGGAGGCAATTCGAAATCAATGATTGAGTCTGGCTTAACTAACTCTAAACCATTGGTTCACACTTAGTTAACCACTTGACCAAAACCCTAATTGACTCACCAAACCCTAACTGAAGTCAAAGTGTAATAAATGACTGAATCTCAACTAAAAGAGACCAAACACATGTCATAGCAAGCCAACCATCAAGTGCTAGTGCTTCAATGACTTCAATGAACCCCGATGAGGTTAACTGAAGCTGAACTGATCATCAAAAATTGGTGGAGGCGCCCCAGTTGAATCCAGATCATTAAATAATAATAAATAATCATTAAATAATATATTTAATGAGAGGAGGCACCTTAACTGACTGGTTGAACTGATTTTAACCACAAGTTAGCAATTAGGTGCATTAATATCACTTAGATCACCCCTGGAGTGCTCCAGTTAGCCTCATTGACTGTAGGAGAAGGATAAGTTAGCCTCCTTGACTGTAGGTAGGCATGGGTGTGAATCTATGATGGAAATTAATGCTCCACTGATGTCAATTAATGTCAATTATACTTAGGATAGTGGTTTAACTAGGCCAATTTGACCAAAAAGAGTGTGTATGGTGGTAAATTTCTCCAACACCCCCCTTAAGCTATACTCAGGAAGAGTTAGAAAACATAGGTGCATAAAAATGCTAGGGCCCCGGTAACAAAGGCCATAGGTCACCCTGTACAATAAAGTAACGACTTAATATAACCAAAGAAATGGGGAAAACCTCATGGGAAAAATACCCCCCCTCAAACTAAGCAGTAAATCAAGAATTGGTTCTTCTATACAGTAGCATCCTGAGATTGTGCATGTGAACCTTTGAATCCAAACTAAATTAATATGTCTGGAGGAATCTTCCACTTTGGAAGAAAAACAATGCACTCAACTGAATCAGAAATATAAACAGCTGCACGGTGAAACTGGACCCATGTAGAGCAGCTGAAATCATCTGAAGAAAGAGAAAAGGTTCTTGAGGATTCAAACCATGTGTGGAACACTCAAGAAACTGATATGTTGCAGCCTTGAACAGAAAACCATGAGTGGTAAAATCATCCCCAATTTTTAGGAGCAAGTGTCCAAGCGGATGCAGAATGTCTTCCTCTTTACTAGTTCTGTGAGGAGATGAGCATGTGACCAAAGGTAGAGAAGCCCTGGGACTCTGGAGAGAAAATGCTTGAGATCCATAATATGATATAGCTTCAGAAATAGCTAATGATTCACAAAATAAAATATCAGCAACCTCATAAGAGGAATCTAACACCAAATCCCCAACAACAAAATTGAAGAAGAACTGCGGTACTTGATTTTTCAGACCGGAATTGGTGAGAGCAGCTACAAGCATGGCTGAAAGCTCTTGGATTTTAAAATATGAAAAAAATAATATTATATCAGAATGTAAATCAGATCTAAATAAGTTCACAACAGATCCAAACCTATGAAATGAAATCAAATCCCCAGCAGTAGTTTTGTAGGAAACTTGCGGTACTTGTTTCTTCACACCGTTGATGAGAACAACTACAAGCAGTACTGAAGGTTTATGAACCTAAAATTTTGAACCAATAAATATTAGATCATATCCAAGTATGATCATATCATATCCAATAAGTTTCACATCATATCCAAAAGTATGGTCAACCGAGACGGTGGATGCACAGTTGTCTTTTTCTTCAAAATTCTGAATTTTGGTGCATGCAATCCTGCAGGATTTTGCTGGAAGATATAGATCATGGGGAGAGAATTTATCACTCTTGTAATATGATATTTTTTCCAAATATCCAAGGTATTACATATTTTCACACCAGCAACAACATTAGAGGTAGAAAAATCAAATTTCCCTTCACTTTCAGAAGCAATTATTGGTAAATTTTGCACAGAATTCAAAGGAAAATCACCGGTGAATGTTTCCATGGAAGTGCAGCAGTATTTTTCTTCAATATCAGAGATTAGAATGTCTTCTTCTGTTTCATAAATATGAGGAGATGAGGTATCATAGATCTCATGAACTTTTGGAGCATCAGGAGAAGGATTCACTGCATGGAGACTTTCTTCAATTCGAATTAAATGTGTGGAAGATTCTGCTTCATCTTCATCTTGAACAACTTCATTAGAGAGAGTAGAGGCCATGAATTTTGAGTAAAGAACTCTTGTGGTGCTGGATGTGATCTCCAAAGTACTATTATGATCCTCATTGTGCTTGCCAAAGGTTCTATCCAATTTTGTCCAGACTTCCTTTGGGTATTCCGCAGAACCAATAAGGTAGTACAAGCTAGGAGAAAGGGCCAGACCTATTGCTCCAAAAGCTCTATCACCGTCATTTAGCAAGTCATTCTCATTCTCATAAGAATATTTTCCAAGTCCAATAGACACCTCATAGAGACCTCGTCTCTTTAGAGATGCAATCATCTTCAACTTCCATTTTGAATAGCTTGTGAATGGGGTGAGAAGAGGGATTGATGAGTCCATTCGAAGTTGTACCTATTAAAACCTGCAAATAAAAACAAGAAGGGGCACTGTAAGGTTGGACAGACTGCACATTTTAGGCTTTCATCACACCTATCATAGTCAATCAAGCAAGCTTGCTCAACAAGTTATTTACTTGGGGTATTAAGTGGTAAGCCTTGGCTTCTGGTGTAGTGCTGGATTTTTGAGCTATTGCTCACTTTTCATGGAGAAATCTGTCAAAAAGCTTGTTTTTGAGAGATATATCTTCGTCCTGCCGTAAGCTCTGATACCATATTAATCTTGCACATTGATCTAGGAACAAAGAATCAATCTCATCAAAGAATAATCAACAAATACTCATGAAATGGTGTTAATCGTAATCGGAATTGGTTTCCTCTCTGTATATTCAATAAACAAATGAATAGTTACAATAACAATGTCAAGCAATAGCTTGACTCAATGAGAAATTCGAATACCTAAGGAGGAAATTCGAAATCAATGAGTGAGTCTGGCTTAACTGACTCTAAACCATTGGTTCACACTCGGTTAACCACTTGACCAAAACCCTAATTGACTCACCAAACCCTAACTGAAGTCAAAGTGAAATAAATGACTGAATCTCAACTGAAAGAGATCAAACACATGTCATAGCAAGCCAACCATCAAGTGCTAGTGCTTCAATGACTTCAATGAACCCCAATGAGGTTAACTGAAGCTGAACTGATCATCAAAAGTTGGTGGAGGTGCCCCTGTTGACTCCAGATCATTAAATAATAATTAAATAATTATTAAATAATATATTTAATGAGAGGAGAAGCCACGAGCCACAAATCTTCCTTTATATTTCTCTATGCTGCCATATGCAGCATGTTTGATCTTGTAGATCCACTTGGAAGTCATGATAGACTTCCCTTCTAGTCTAGGAATAACATCCCAGACATCATTCTTCATGATTGACTAGTACTCCTCGATCATAGCATCCTTCCGTTATTTCTTCTCTGTCACTTCTTCATAGGTGGAAGGTTCTTTATCAATGATGCCACATAATAGTGGTACGTAACTGGAGCAGGACTTGGTTCTTTTCCTCTCTCTGTGCATTTCTTCTGGAGCCCCATATCTTTCTACACCTTGGATAGCCTCTCGTACCCATGCAGGTTCCTATTATGAGTATTCTTTTCTTGGGTTGGATCTACAGGTTCCTGAGGCTCTTCTATTTCTCTATCTTCATATTGATTTGTATCGCTCATAGTTGTATCTTGAATTCTGGGTACTTCTGTTTCTTCAGAGTCTTCAACTGGTCTCTTTCTGGATTTGTTGTAAGCTGAATCTTCATTGAATGTTACGTCTCTTCTAATGTTGGTATTCTTGAATCCTGGGGAGTATATTGTGTAATATTTTGAGCTTTCACTGTATCCCACAAATATACCCTTCTTTCTAGAAGGATCTAACTTTGACCTCTTTTATTTTGAAATGTGTATGTACACTGGACAACCGAATATTTTGAGATGGATGACTTATGCTTTCTTTCCAGAAAAGACTTCTTCAGGTGTCTAGTTCTCGAGTACTCTATGTGGGGTACGGTTCTGTACTTACACCACTGTCCTGGTAGCTTCTACCCATAGATGCATAGGAAGATCTTGATCATGAAGCATTGCCCTTGCAGCTTCCATGACCATTCTATTCTTCCTTTCTACAATCTCATTTTGTTGTGGATTATATGGAGTGGTTAAATCCCTCTTAATCCCTAAATCTCTACATAACTCTTTGAATTCATTTGATGTGAATTCTCTGCCATTGTCTGATCGAAAGGTCTTGATCTTCTTTTATGTGTGGTTCTCGATCAAGGATTTGAATTCCTTGAACTTGTTGAATACTTTATCTTTGTTCTTCAAGAAGTATATCCATGTCTTCCTAGAAAAATCATCAATGAAAGAAACGTAGTATACATACTCGCTTAATGAACTGGAAGGCATCGGACTGCATACATCAGAGTGGATGATTTCCAAGATTCCTTTTTCCTTGATCTCGCTACTTGGAAATGTTTTCTTTGTGTTCTTTCCTTTCCCACATCCTTTGCAGATACCATCGTGTTTTATCTGTATTTCTGGAAGACCTTCAATAGATTTTATTGCAAGTGGTAGTGCTCTATAGTGCACGTGTGCAAGCCTTCTATGCCAAAGTTCATTTGGCTCTACTGAGTTATGAACCAAAGCTTATTCTGGTTGGCCATTCAATTTGTATAGACCTCCTTCTTTATCCCCAATCACTACTGCATCACCAATAGTCTTTCCCTTTGGCCACATAAGAACTTGGCCATCTACAAATGCAACCCTTATGCCTTTTACATGTAATGTAGATATGGAGAGGCGGTTCTTCTTTAGTCCTGGTACAAACAAGACATCCTTCATCTTCATAGACTTTCCAGAGTCTAGCTTATAGGAGGATTCACCACTACCTTTTATTGGATACTGGTAGTCATCCCCAAGTTTCATCTTGTGAGGTGACTCATGTTCAAATAGTTTCACAAAGGATTCTTTGAATCCCGTCATATGTTTGGAAGCCCCAATGTCTATAAGCCAATCATTGCTTCCATGTGCAATAGTTCCCATGAGAGCGAAAATCAGAACATATTCTTCATCACTTGAAGAATCATCACTTTCTTGTTTGATTTTCTTTGTGGAAGGTTCATCATCCTCTGCAACATAAGCATGATGTCTTCTCTTGTTTCCCTTCTTCTTGTGAGAGCCATTTTTGTTTGTAGGACAATCTCTAGCAAAGTGTCCTCTTTCATCACATGTATAACATCTGAATTTAGGTAAATTTCTGCTAGATCTTCTAGGTTTATCTTTCTAGTGGGAGTGCTTACCTTTGTAATAGTTTGTTATGCTTTTCTTGGATTTACTTGTGAGAGTTTGATCTTCACTTCCCATATTTTCTTCTCGGGCTATTATTTGAGATTCTTCTTGTGAGCATTCTTCCCATGTCCTACTAAACTTGACTAGATTCTTTCTTGCACAAATCCCTTGAATGAAGGTGTCCCATGATCTAGGGAGACCATTCAAGGTAGTCATCACAATTTCTACACTCTCCACTTCTTGATCCACTACTTCAAGTTGTTCTTTGATCTAGGAGACCCTTGTGAAGTATGATTGTATGGTTTCCATATTCTTGATCTTCACATTCTTCAACTGGTTCATCAAAGTCATTTTTTTATTTATGTTATTTCCTTCAAATAGTTTCGTTAGGGAATAAAACATTGCTTTAGGTATATTTAGGGAGGACACCTGTGGTATGAGGTGATCCTTGATTGAATCAGAAATAATCCTCTTAACCATGATCAATTTATTTTTGTGTAAGGCCTTAGCCTCATATCCCTGTGGAACTGGAACCTCTTCACTGATGTAAGAGTCCAACTCATTTTATTCCAGGACCAGGGAGATCCTATACTTCCGGGATCAAAAGTTATCAGATCCCTCAAGATTTTAATCAAGCTTGGTATGATGAGACATATTAACTGAGAACCTCAAATGGAAATACAAAATATTTATATCTTACCAATTTGAGAAGCTGGAAACTAGATCTGAAGCTAATCTTCTGCAGTGCTGGTTCTCTGGTTCTAGGGAATATTAGGGTTTGGTTTTCCCGGAGTTCTACCCAACAAAAAACCTTGATTCTTGTCTCTAAACTTTGTTTTTGAGGAGGAGAGAAATCCTAGTGTGGGCTCACTCAAAAATTCTTCTTCAGTGAAAAGCCCTAATTTCTCGATGCAGTGGTAGGTCAAAAACTAAAAATGTTCAAAACCAGATTCTGCTTTGACAGAAAGATGCTCCCTTCAATGGAGGTTCAACATAGACTCCTTTTGATGATGGATTGTGGAGAGAGACCCAAAAAATAAGAAGCCCTAGTTTTCGCAGCTGCACAGTGTACTCTTCTCAGGTTAGCTCTGATACCATGTTAGATTTTTATCATTTAGACAGTATTATCTTAGGATCTTTAATTGAGAGAATAACAAGCACTATAATCAAACATAAGAGACAATAGACACAAATATTTTCCTCGGGGAAACCATAAAGGAGAAAACCCCACAACTTCCTTAGAGATAGAATCAGCACCAAAAGAAAAACCCAAAACAATAAGATGATCTCTCGACAACAGTAGTCTCTCTCTCTCTTGTTCCAGCTTCTTCTTTCTCTCTCAGTTATGCACTACAATCGAGTGTGAGTGAATGTGTGATAAATAGAGAGGCTCATTATCTATTTATACTAATTCCCAACTTGACAATAACTCACTAGGGCCAACTTCTCTAGGAGAGTCTAATAACCCTAGGGCCCCACAACTGCGGGGACTTTAACCCTTGATCAATAAGGAGGGTTACCCTGTCAAAACTCCAAATTTTCACAAAAAATTTAAATTTTGAGATAACAATAACTGCTAAACCTTGCAGTCTACTAACAGCTAATGGTTTGTAAATAAAAGAAACAATCAAGTAATTAGTTTCACTAAATCTTAATTATAATAACTTAACAGATCATTTTTGTAACAAGACCTTTGTGTTCTTGCGTGCTGTTTTACTTCAGTTTACTGATGAGTCTTTTCATGTCAAGTAGGTGGAATTTAACTTTTGAATCCAGGGCTTACTTAGCAATCGTGCTAACACAGATGAATACTAGTTCTTACAGGTTTACAAGTATGATCGCACGAGTACGTATTAAAAGTTATTTTAAAGTATCAACAGTTTTTTAATTGCAATTAAAAAGATTAGTAATTAAGTTGCTAAACTCTAAACAGTTTCTATGAGGTAAAACCATTTGGCTTCCTTCATTTTTTCTCGTAATTATGTTCAGAAGTAAGTAACGACAACAAGATATGTTTGCGACTTTAAGCATTTGAATATTAGTTGCAAAGTTTTTCTACTTTAGTATATATAATTGGTAATATTATAATGATTGTTTTTGTCAATATTTATGCAATAGTACATTATCTTGTCTGTGTAATCATTGACCCATATTTTGCTTCTGCAAGATAATTTACAGCCTGTTAACCTTTGGACAGTATAAATTTGATTGTGCAAAACTACAAACCATCATGCCTTCCTACATGAGATCATGGTTACCTATATTTCATTTTCATGTTAAACCCTATGGTTCTACTAATTTCTGGATTCAATAGGGTCAATCCTATTCTAGTTATCATGTTTAGTTTTATTACTACTTTACTACCCAATTGACCTGGTGAATCTTTAGTAACTTCCAGTTTGAGTTGTAACCCTAATCCATTGAAGTATTGTTGCTATGAACTATGCAACAGAATTTCATAATAGTGTTCTTACAATAAGTTTTGTATCACTTCAAAGTTCTGTTACCATTTGAGTTATTAGTTTATGTAAGTCTTATAGACATGCATAATCTGTTTGTTGATAGAGATTCAGTCTATAATTAGTTCATGATCATAGATGTATTTAACTTAGAGTTTATAATATTTTGCACTATTACATTATGCCATTTATAAAATTACGACTTGTAATATTGTTATTACAAGAGATTTACAATGTATAACTATAGTCTTATTACAAGGAAAACTATGGTTGTTTATTGGTTAGCAAGAACTCTCCCATAAAACATTTAATTTCTTGTCTATAATAAAGACCTAAAATTCTGATCTCTATCTATAAACAATATATGAATTATTTGATTTCTACCTTATAACAAAAACAATGTTTAGAGGAGAGAAAAGCAACCATTCAAATCGCAAATGTGATATTGTAATAACATAAGGTTTATAGTGGAAATGAGTCTTATGCAAGAATGATTATCGGGCTTTAACGAAGGTTTATAAGTGACATTTCTTGAAGGGTCAACGTAACCATAAACATGGATATTCTTGTCACTATACTAACATATGATAATGTGCAGATGATTATCGATTTGGATAGCAAATTATTGGGTCGATTTATCATAGTTTAAAATCTTGCTCCAATTATTTAATAATTGGATTCTTGTTTTACGCATGCACTATAGAACACGACCCTCTTGCATGGTTTGATTTATTGGCTACGTGGTCGTCTCTTGACCAAGAATTGGGGATATAAAACACTACTGAAACCTAACCCTTATCATTTCTATCCCACAGTTTGCGTTGGCCCTTGAGGTTGCACGGCTTGGCTTCCATGGCGGCTGTCATTCCTCCTTGCTCTAGTTGTCTTGTGCCTTGAATCAATACTGTATTTATCTCCGGTGTGTGATTTTGAATGCCATTCTCAATGGCTGGGTTCTCACTCTGCAACTAGTGGATATTTTCGTTACCCTTGGTTCGCTGCCTGTGCAATCTCCCATTCGCTGTCTTCGTGGCTTGGTGTCTGCTTCAGTTACCTTCTTCTGTTCTCATGGCTCACCATTGTGTGAGGGTTACACTTGCAGGCTATTGAGTTTTATAATACAAATCCTGTAGGTGACAGTGCTTCATTGAGGTTGCTCGTCGTTCTCCATTGACAGGTGAATTAATAAGCTTAGATTTCTTTTACTTGCTGCAAGTATAAATACTGATATCATGGTTTAATAAGTATTTGTTTTGCTAACATTGGTCTTTCACACTCCTTGCAGGTGCTCTCTACTGTAAAATTTCATGGCGGAGGCAAAAGGCAGTCAAGCAATGAAGGCCATGGCTTGTGGTTCGTTTTCGGGTAAGCCCCATGGTCCAAGTGTTGGATTTTTCACTCTACTAGTATTAGGGTGGTCAATGGAATCACCTAGGGTTTTGGGAAACCCTCCCTCGAATCACCACGAGTTATGAAGTTTGTTTTTATAGGTTGTTGTTGTAAAACTCAGTATCAAACCCTCTCTAGGGTAGACTCGGTTTATCTGAGCACTGTATTTAGTTGAAGTTTGGCTTTACGGTCGGGTTAAATTAATGGTTTTTGTAATGACAGTGTTGTCTTTTAAACTTGTTTGGTTTAACATATGTTTTATATTAAGCTCTGTTAGGGTTTTTACCCTTCTTGACAGTTAGTCGAGCTTTTGTACTTTGTTTACATACTCTGTAAGGGTTTATAATTAAAAATTTAAGTCTGATACTTACAGCCATACTTAATTCTTGCACGTTTTGATTGGAGTTATAAATTAGGGTTTGACCTGTAAAAACCCTCGTTTTGATATAAATTATTCTTATTATAATAATTATGCAGTTTTTCTATTTGTCCTTAAAGGACTGTGAGTAAATTTTATTAACCTGTTTATTTAATGATTACTTAATTTGTATAAATTTGGTTATTTACTTCAATGTTTTGGTACTTGTAAATGTAATACTCATAAGGGTTTTAACCCTGACATTTATTTCTATAGATACATGCTGTTAGTAAAAGAAAAGGCACGGTTTCTTTTATAAATACATTTTGTACATAGAGTTCAGTAAATGTATTTCATTTCTGTGTATAAAATTTTTAGTTGGTTCTTTAATAGTTTAAAAGAACTAACTTATGTTTAACCTAGGTTATTAATGTATATAGAATACAAATAGATTATGCTCAGAAACATGAGCTAGGGTTTTTACCCATTTAACTTTTATAAAGTAATAATTCCCGTATTGTTATTTTGTTAATTCGATTCTGTCACAAGATTTCTTCAGTTTGTTTAAAAGAATTAATTATTTATAACAATATTGTTTTTTGTTTATAATAATATTATTTGGATTAATAATATTATTATCTGTGAATAATATATTCTTTTAAGTTTATGTTTGTATTTTTTATATATATAAATAATAAGACTGAGAGCAGTCTATAATAATTGAATTGATTTAATAAGATTATTTTTGTACACTTGATGAAAGAAATAAGAACCTTTATCCTGTTAATACTCCTTACATCTAATTTGTCTGCAAGTGTATGAACATTTCTTTATTAATAATATTATATGCATAGGTTACTACTGTCTGTTCGTTATTTTGATTCTAAGAGAAATAATATTATAAGGGTTATTAAGTTCTTAATTATGATATTTCTTAATTCAATTAGTTTATCATTAGAATTTAATCAGGTTACCTATCCTTACTTACAGTTTAGATAGTTGCAGGTAAAATAGCTATCATTAGTAGGAAAAGAAATAAACTAACAGAACTGTATTTGCATCTTTACTTAACATAAATATTAAGCGTTCAACTGATATTTATTTTCCTTCTGTTTCAGTATAGATATATAGTTTACAGAAGTAGGTACTGTGTAGAAGAATGAATTACATACTACTGTTAGTAAATAATATGGTTCTTTTTTTTTCTTTTCTGATATTCTAAAATAAACAGTCTAGATCTGACAACTACTCTATGAAATAGATTAATATTCTTTCTTGAAAAAGAACTATCTACTGAAAGAAAACATTTTGATACTCTGAAAAACATTTCATTTCATATTTCTATCATACTTCATTCATTTAAACACACTACCTGTGCTAGAGTACGATATGGATTACTCCAGATGGGGAAAAACATAGGTAGGATTTATTTTTCATCAAAGTATAGATTCAACATTGAAACAACTAAGAGATTTCAAACTTAACAGTTTACAGCATAACATATAATTATTCATTATTTGTTCACACACAGATATAAACTTTAACACATAAATTAAAAGATAATGGAACCTGTTTTTAAATCTGGTTGACAATAGCAATGGGAGCTCGTTCCTCCCTACCAACTCCTGGAGAGTGCTCAAACAACGAGTTCTCAGGACCCCCGAGCCTATTCTAGTCTCCTTGGTTGGAACTAGGTGGAGCAAACAACAAAGTACTAGTCCAAAGACTCAATACCAACTCTGCACAGTGCAATAAGATCTTTCAGCTGCAAAGCTGTACTAGATCACTTTCCTGCAATTTACCCCTCAAAACAGCTTCCTCAAAATTTCTCTTCCCAATGAATTCCTTGAAGTGCATTCACCTGAATGATTCTTCTCCTAGAATGAGCAGCCTCAACTCTCTTCAATGGGTACTTTTTATTAAGATTGCCTAGGTCTTTTTGGGTTAGTTGTCATTAATTGAGCCACCTGCTCTAATCCCACTTTCTTGGGGGATCATGACCCCAAATTTAGGGAGGTTTCCACCTGTAACATAGGAAGTGTTTGAGGATGCTGCCACTTGTCTATTTGCTCTCCACCTAGTCTCCTCCACCATCTTGACTAGTAACACTCTTTTTAACAGCTCTCCCAAGTTGTTGTCTCCACTTTTATTTATTTAAAATTAAAATATTCAAAATTACATTCCACATCCTTGACTCTACTGAGTCATCAGTTACAACTTAGCATTAAATTTAACATAATGTCTTGGAATAAAATCAAAATAAGATAATATTATTTTACAAAATTGGGGCATGTGACATACCCTCTATGAATTTACATGACTTGTTTACATTATTGAATCTCCCAATAGGAACATAGAGGCATGAAATGAATCAATTACATTACAAATACTTCCTGGAATAAACATCGTGGTACAATACATAAAATATACAAGTGAATACATTTCGAAGCTACAAATACATAAACATTTATTGGCTTGGTTGGACATTTTGTGAAACCCAACTACAGGTTGGTTTGATTTTGTTCCGATGAGTGTTGGTTGTGTGTAAGCTTGTTGTTCCCTAGTTCCTTGTGGAAATCATGCCCATCTCAGGGGTGGAAGTGGTTGAGAGATTAAGGAACACATTGGCCTATGGTTGGGTGTAATGTTGCAGTCACCTAGCTAGTTGCATGACAACTTAATCATCAAGACACGTATCTTTGTTACTTTGTTATGCAATGTATTTGCTTATGAAGGACTATACTGGTTATGTAGAATGCTTATGAATATGATGAATTGCTATGTTCATGTTGAATGCTTGTGGATGATTAAGTAGAGGTTCACTTGTGTATGAATGTCCATGTATTTGCTTGTTTATGCCTGGTATGTTTTATGCGTTTTTGCCTAATTCCATGGAGGTTGGAAGCCTGTTACAAAGTCAGAATGCTTCTGAATTAGCGTTCCTCCATTTAAAATCCACCTGGGGAAGGCAAAAGGCAGAAATCAGAACAAAGGAAAAGTTGAACATGGAAGAATTGTTGTGTTTCTGCACCCCGGGATACACAACGGAAGGAGAAATGTGGGAGCGGGAGAAAGAAATTTAATCAAATCAAAATGTAGGATTTCCTACTTCTGGGATCTGCATATGGAAGGTGGAAGTCAAAATGTGGAAATCAAGAGAAAAGATAAGGCAGGAAGTGGGAATTTTACACTGCGGAATCTGTCTGCGGAAGGAGAAAGGCGGGAGGTGGAAAACTAGAAAAATGTTAAGGTAAGAGTTGGTCTTTCGATTTTCGAGTTCTGCATTGGAGGTGTAGAAGGTAGAAGGCAGAACTGTGGTTTAAGAACTCTGTCACACGTTATGTTTTCGACTTGTGAGTTCCAAATTTGGGAAAGCGGAAGGCGGAAGGTGGAAGGAGGAAGAGTCATCAAGTGTTCCATCACGTTTTGAGGTTTCAATTTTTGAGTTCTGAGGTGTGGAAGGTGGAAGGGATTTTAAATGTTCCCATCGCACCTTATGCTTCTGATTTCTGATTTCAAAGGCCAGAAGGAGTAAAGCAGAAGGCAGAAGGCAGAAGAGAGATTAAGTATTGTCCGTCGAACTTTATAATTCTGATTTTTGATTTCCGAGGTTGGAAGGACGGAAGTGCAAAAGTGCGGAACACAGACCGTAGAGACAGGTCCAACGCGAAAATTATCATTCTGGTTAGAGAAGGATCTGTCATGGGTGGAACAACTATTACAGTGATGTACAGGGGTTCTCAAACCTGATAATGAAAATGCAAGTGTGTGTTAATTCTCATGCCTGGTGGTTGAAAAGGGAACAAGTATTCTTGAGGAATTTTTTTTAATTAATCTGCATTATGGGGTATGGGCATGTTACAAATCTACCCTAATTAACAAAAGTTCATTTACTTCCCTTGGATGGGAGCTTATCCAATATCATGACAGGAACTAAGAACTACTCGGACATAAGTGGAAATAAGTTATATCTCAATTGAATGTAGAAAAATGGGTACATGCAAATATGTCGTCAAATTCTAAAAAAACATTGAATGTGATCGTTTAATCATATCAAAAGTGGATTAGCTTCAATCTTTCCTGTTCAAGATGATTAAAGAAACAAAATTCCTTGTTAACTTAATCAAACTCTAGTTTAATTCAAAGATTTCAAATAACTTCATCAACATTACAATGATGTGCAAGTAGTAATGCACAGTGTACAATAACACACAATGAAAATGGTTTAGTCATCACAATTGGATAACATGTGGACGATGAGAGATATCAATCCATGATCTATCTAACTCGATCTTCACCAAAACTTGTCAACCACAATATGTCTATGCTAATTAGAGGATTGCACCAATGGTTGATTGACTATTCCAAGGGATCTACTTCATTGAATTAGGAGCTAGCTATGCTTGATCATGGTCTAACTGTGTTGATCAATATCTAACTTTGTTGAACTCAGACTAACTAAACTAAACAAGATCTAACTCAAAATGTGCCATAGTGACCTGTACTTAAGAGTCATTGTTGTAGTCAATGGATTAGTAGTCATATGTGTTGTATATATCAAAAGGAAGACTTTATCAGTTAAGTAAATAATTGTAATCAACCCATAATCCTATTTGCGGTGTCTGGCCTAGTTCCAGAGCTGGATGACCTAGGGTTTTTTAGAGAAACCCTAATTTTCCAAATTTGGAGTTTAAGAATTCTGTTTGGACATAAAGATGCGCCTCCTTAAGGAGTGTTGCTCAGGAGGGTCCTTTCCTGATGACTAAGGTGGCAAGCCTCTGAAACTCGATGCCCTATTTTCTTTCGACACTAGTGTCAGGGTCAAATTGAATCTTCTTCAAATATGAAACTGCTTCCACCAAAATAAGTACCCTATTGAGGTAAGTTAGCCTAGCCCTCTTTTCTTGATGATCTATGGAGAGAAAACCTTGAACTAGGAATCCCTAGTTACCACTGCTACATAGTGCCTTCTTTCAGAGAGGCTATGATACCATGTTAGTTTTTCTTAGATCTTGTTAGCTTAATTACGATCTTTATCTAATCTTGAAGTTTAAAGATAAGTTTATCTTGTAATTGATTTTATGTAAATTATTTGTCAAATCCTGCTAACTCTCATGGTTAAGGTGTGGGTTTCATTTGCAAGGAAACCTGACTTCAATACCCTTAGGGGTGACTTAGTTAGGAGGATACACCAAAAAATCCATCCATGTTAAGAGTTGGTGTGGCCCAGGCTAGGTGTGATACCTAGGTGATTTTGATGGCTTAGATGCCCCTGGGTTGCAGTTTATTATCCAATGGTTGAAATTCACTTGCCTCGAGTGATGGGAAATTATAACAAACAAAACACAAATTATGTAAATTATTGTTTAATTAAAGTTTACAATTTATAATTTAATCTCTCATTCATGCGTGACACTTAGTTGATCATTTTGTATGTTTTAATGCAAGTTTAATTACATTTATACATTTTAATTTGGTGTTAGCTTCACATCTATGACATTATTATTTAATCTTTAATTGATGAACATCAATATTTGATATTTAACTAGAACATTATAAAAAATTATGGTATTTAAGAAATTATTTACATCATGTAAGTTTAAATTGAAGAATAATGAGTACCAAAAAAAAATGAATACAAAACTATTAAAGTATTAATAATTGCAATAATTATGTGAAACCCACATATCATTAATGACTAGATAAACTACTAAATATAATGCATATTAATGACAATTATTGAAAATATAGCTAATAAATATTCTACCAGTTTATAAATGAGATCAACTAATAATTAATCTAAATACAACTAAATTTGAGTCACATTATAATGGATTGCAAATTTAACACTTTTGGTTGTCTTGCCAGGACAATAGTTTATATACATGTTTTACTTATTTTTTTCAATTACAAATTTGTCATTTTATACTAGTGATACTGTTACTTCTAAGTTTCTAATTAGAGATCCTATTAGAGTAGGGAAGATAAAGAACATTGATCCTTCGGCTCTTCCCAACTTTAATGTTGTTGTTAATAAATATCTAGACACGTTGCTCTCTAAATTTGACATGATCTATTGAAAATATGATTATTATTCAAATGCTGATAAGTCAAAGTTATTTCCAACCACCCTCAAGAATGTAGTTTTTGTCTGGTCCATGAGGCTTAGAGGGATTTCTATTCGAACCTAAGAAGACATGAGGTAGAAATTTATGAAGAAATATCAAGACTACTGCAAAGCACATGATGGGAAAGAAGAAATTTTCAAGATAACCTAGAAAGAAAACAAAACTTTGGAATAATAGGTCGGTGGAGAGATTCTTGTTTAACTTGCAATGACCAAAACAAAATACGTTGGGCTCAAAAACTCTAAGAATTCAATTTTAAAAGGAATTCAATATGATTGCATTGATGTAGATAATTTGATGGGATCTATTGTTGTTTCTCTACAGGGTTATACCAAAATGTGTGACCTCTACAAATGATATTCCAATGGCAATACAAAAGATGGAAAAATCTCTTGGGATATTTTAGGTTAAGTTAGGAAATCCATAGAGAGCTTGGTTACTATGAAAAAATTAGAAATATTTTGGAAGATTTCAAAACTAATATTTCAACTCCTTAAGTTCTTAGTTGAATGCACTGCTAGCAAAAAAAAAAGTTGCAGTGAGGTAGGGTTGGCCAAGTATCAAAGTTTCTATACCAAATGTTGAAAGGAGTGTCTCCTAAGAGACTGCCCATTGAACAAGGTCAAAACTGTGGTATATGTGAGTAGAATAATGCAACTAATAACTACCTTTCATTTCCAAAGTTAAAAGCAATATACCAAGGGGCCAATCAGGAGACATAACAAATTTGATTTGTCAATTAAAAATGGTCATGGAAAGTATGAGCACCAAATATGATTTAAGACCCATCTTAATTTTCTAATTCAGTTTTTGCTAGAATTTATTATCCCCCTTAGAGTTGGTATCCACCCATACCATGGTATCCATGGGATCCTAAGCAATCCCAAAACCAACCTTGGCAATAATATTAGGGAGGGTCTCCCTTTGGACATATACCACAACAACCAACCTAACAGTAGTACCGTCAGCAACAACACTGCCACAATGATTGCAATCATTAAATCAAATAATTCACCACAAAGACATTCTTAATTCCTACTCAACCCATCCCTAGCCCAAACAATAAAGTGACTCAAACCACTTACAATGTTGTGCTACTCGATTACCCCTCTTACTTTATTTCCCTTGTGGATTGCCAAGAAATCCATTTACAATCATATAGAGTTGTTAATAACGGAACTTCCCCAATCATATTACTAAGAGTATATTTGAAAAAATAAAATTCCCAAACTAAGAATAAGCAACTTATTTATGAAGAATCGAACATGGGAAGTATAACAACATTTCTCCCAACCACCACTCAATCTATACTCAATTGACCAGTTGAGTCTAGCCCGAAAGGACCCAACCAACTAAGCTACAGTGAGTGATTTCCAACCTGTTAATGTATTACAAAATAACTTAAGCACATAAATATTTATTTATTATTATTTTAAAATATTTAATATTAAAAGTTGTAATATATAAATGGAAAACTTGACCTTTTATAAAAATTAAATAATAAAATTGGGAAAATAATTGAATAATAACATTTTATTCCCATGAAAATTGGGTTGGAATGTTGTACTACTCGATTACCCCTCTTACTTTTTCTCCCTTGTGGATTTCCAAGAAATCCATTTAGAATGATATAGAGTTGTTAATAACAGAACTTCCACAATCATATTACTAGGAGCATATCTGAAAAAATAAAATTACCCAAACTAAGGATATGCAAATTATTTATGAAGGATCTAACATGGGAAGTATAACAACATTTCTCCCAACCAGCACTCAATCTATATTAAACTGACTAATTGAGTCTAGCCCCAAAGGGCCCAACCAATTGAGCTAATGTGGCAGACTTCCAACATATTAATGTATTACAAAATAACTTACACAAACAAATATTTATTTTTTATTATTTTAAAATAATTAATATTAGAAGTTTTAACATATAAATGGAAAACTTAACCTTTTATAAAATTTTAATAATAAAATTGGATAAATAATTCAATAAGAACAATTTATTCCCATGCTTTGGCATTAATAAAGTCAAATTTGATGAACCGGTCAAGGCTCAAAGCACAAATAAGGGAATGGTTTGGTAACAAGAAACACTTGATTCCATATCTTGGCTAGCTTTATGACTGTTGCCATAAAGCTAGCTAAGTATTTAATGTGTCTTCGTAGTTTTTTTCATCATCTTGACATCAATCAGTTGACATGGTTTGTCTGGTTTTGCATATTTCTTTGTTATGGGAAAAGAGAAAGTCAAGCTGCTACCAGGGGTTTCTGATACTTGGCAGGATATACATTCGGAGAACTAGACATCAAGCATTTACAATTCAAATTCTGTTGGAACAATTGATTTTTCGTTTTTTGCAAGTTTACGTATATTGATTGTTTCTCATACATTGTGTTTTGTCTTGTGATTTTGGGAATGAGTCTTGCTATTTAATGGATTCTAAGAGCCTCTTCACAGTGAAGAAATGTCTTCATCCTATACAGAAACATGGTGCTTCAATGAATGGTTACACGGTATGGATATTTTCATTTTACCCTATTTTTTTACACATGATTTTTATGTTGAAAAAGTGCAATGCCTCGGATTGGGTTTTTATCACTGTATGGATATTTCATTTTACCCTATCTTTTTTAGATGATTTTTATGCTGAAAAAGTGCAATTCCTAGAATTGGGTTTTTATTACAATGAATTGTAGCTAGGGAAAAACATGTTTACAGGATTATAATATTATTCAGAGTATATCACCCTTACAATTTAATCGTAAAACTAATACCTAGTGGATGCTCCTTTTTCTTCTTGGGATGGTCTGCTGGAATTGTGAAATGAGAACTCGGTTTTATTGTTTTTTTCTGTGGCAGAGCGATAGATTCATTCCAGAAAAAGAAACCATGGATTTTGATTTAGCTAGATTCATGGTCACGCTGAAAGAAAAGGAAAATAACGATACCCATACTTCCTACCTCTCACACGCCCCAATTTGCAAAAAAAAAATAGGTTTTTGAGGAACATTATGTCATATTTTATGTTAAAGTTTGTAATTAATGATCAAGCGTGGTCAAGGATAATTTAAAGTATTTCAGAATATTTTATTAATAAATAAATGAAAGATGAGGCAATAGCTCAGGGGAGCTGTTAAATGAGTGTTTTACAGGTCACTTGGTGGACGAGGCTGGGTTGAGAGCAGATTGACATGTGGCAGCAACCTGAAACTACTTCTAGCTGTTGTAGTTGGCAACTTCCCTGTTTTTGTTGTCATGATTCTCCAAGAAAGTGGAACATGAGAAGGTGGCTCATTAAGTAAAATTTGACCCAAAAGACCTAGGCATGCTAATAAAAATTCCCATTGAAGACAGTTGAGGCTGCTGATTCTAGATTTTGTGATCATTTTGAGTGATTGAAGTGCACATGTGAATTCGATGGAGGAGACTAGCTGAAGTAAGTTTTAGGGGATAAGTGCTGAAGAATGAACTAGTGCAGTTATTCTAAGCTAAAGTTCTTACTGTTGTAAGAATAATGGACTTAATGCTGAACACTCAGTGGAGTTGCAGAGGATCTCAAGACTACATCTCTCACCCAGTACTCTACCAGGAGGACCAGGAGACAAGCTTAGGGGTCCTGAGAATTGCATTCCAACTCTTCTCCAAGAGTTGGTTGGGAGGAACAACCTCCTTCAGTTGTTGTCACCTCATCTATACTTCCAGGTTTTGCTTAGTTCAGTTATTTTATTTATTCACTGCATCTGGAAAGTTTAGGAGTTTTTCATTAATATAGTATATTGTTGTTTTATTTTTTTTAAGGCATAAATAGGATAATTATATATGCGGTAAAAATTAGTAATTAACTAGATTAGGGTAAATCAGTAAAGAAATTTTTGAGTAAATTGATAGATAGGAAAAATTACCTAAACTATATTTTTCCACGCCTTTTGCAAGGTAATACTCTAGTACAACAGGTTTATTTATTTCAAATGAGTAGATTCAATAAAAATTGAATGCATATGCAAATGAATACTATCTACTGGATTTTGTGTAAAATTGTTTACAGAACTTTAGCTGTATTTGTGTTATCTACTTAAGGTATTTAAATTAACTAATTAATGATAGAAAAACAAGTTTAAATATTACACAGTAGTATGCATAATATTTTATACAGTAAAACTAGTAAAGTTACATATTATAAACCTGGTATGTAAACCTAAATAAATAATATAGGAACAGTAAATTATTTAAGTTAGGATTAACTTAGTAAAACAATATTTTAGATTAACTAATTACCTAGTTAGTTCATTTATGAGAAAGTGTAAATTAGGTTTACTGAAACAAAAAAAATACTAGCTCTATAAACCATTAAAATAATTAGGGTTTACAAACAAATGAATAAATTAAAAATTTATAATACCAAAACCTAGCAATCTATACCAGAAAATTACAGAAGAAAAATACATTTATTTAATAATATCAATATCAGTCCTATTTTCAAATTTCATTGCAACTTTATTAATTTTGCTGCTACCAAAATATTTTCTTACCAAAGGTCTTCAAATATTATTCCTTAAAATAAGAAACAAAAATTCATTGGTGATCTATCTATCCCTAACCATCGAAATTTATATAACAATAATAATATCTTAAATAAACAAAATATACATAATTTTTAAATAAACAGAGATACTGCTAATTTCACTTAAGTTGTGAAAATCCCTTTAATATTAAAAATAAACTGAACAAACATAGTTGGCCTACGGCCTTTTCCATTTTCTATCAAGGCGTAAAGCCCGAGAAAAAATATACTAATATAAACAGAAGTCTCAAAATTTAAAAACAACTACCTGTTTTCGACTACGAAATCCCTTTCCAAAATGAGAAGCGTTGTAAGCACAACTATCAAGTCTTTTTTTTTTAAACCCAAACCAATCCGCATCTAACAACCAATTGGTCTGATAGTAAGAGTCACGGCATTAAGCCAGATTACAAACTTTACTTTTATAAGTTCATCGTGGCTAAAAAGGCCCAAAACTACTTCCTCAGGTATCGGCTGAGAGAGCCTGAGTTCATCCTTTACAAACAACCACTAGGGTTTAAAAAACAGAAATTAAAAAGAACAAACAAAGCAACTAATGACCACGACCGAACCAACAACCACAACACACGGAAGTACCATCAAAATCCACCTTACAACTTGTGCAGGAGAAAACCCCGGGTAGAATTGAGGCTTACTGGTTTAAAACAGTATTTCGAGTCACTGTGAGAAGCCTACACTCAAACGATTGAAACATGTATATTAATATATAAACTCACATATTAAAATAAAAAAAAATTATATATTGCAGAACAGTTAAAAAACTAAATTTTTTAGAACTTACCCTGGAGGCACAACACAACTTCTGGAAGTTGCAGTCTCAGCCTAGCCTCACTCATGAGATCCACAAGTTGGTTTAGAACCTTGTCGAAAATATTTTACTGTTGCAATGGTCAAAGAGAAACCCCAAGCCACGATGAGGTGAGAAGTAAATCCACGAGAAGAAACAAGCAGTAAAAACCAGAACTCAACTCTTTCCTTCAACAACCCTCTGAACATTATGCATAGTTAAACATCCACAGTAAAACGAACTCTCATAGTAAAACAGTGACGACAAACCCATCCCAACCTCCACCAATTTTTGCATCAGGCATCAGACCAAAACCCTCTCACGAAGGCAACAAGCTTCATACTCTTACTACAACCCCAGATCATGCAAATTAAAGCTGTAGTGTAGCTCGTTATGGATCATGAAGGTCTGATGCAAACGAAGGAAAGTTTGATAGTAAGCCTAGCAGCCACAAGCTCTCAACTCGACCACTCCACATCCAGACTAAAACAAAGTACATTTTTAGGGTTTGAAGCCATTTATATGGCATCTCAAGTCAACAAAAACCCTAAGATTCAATCACCAACCACGTTTCCATCAAATAATTTACAAATTATGGGTATCGAGCCATAGTTGAGAGTCTCATTTCGAATCCTGCATAATCATTAGGATTCAGGTCAAAACCTTATAAAATTATTGCATAATATCATAACCTCGTTTTGATTTTATTCACTTATAACCTTAGACCTTGTACTTTGTGTTAGGTGTTCTTTTACACTAGGGTTTATGCATAGTTTAACTATAGCCTAAACATATTTAAAGTCCCTCATTTTAATTAATGCCTACTTTTGACAATAGTAGTTTAAAAATCAAGGAAGATAAACTAGTTACATGAAGATACCTAATCATAAGAATCCTGGAGCAAAGATCAATATGATAATACATTTAGAAATCACAATATACTTATTGTAATTGAGAGCTCATATAAAACAAGGTTTTATATACAAGATAACTAAGTAATAACACATGATTTAGAAGAATGACTAACATAGAGTATTTAAAGTTTACAAAGTACTCAAATAGATATGAATAGTACCATATTCCAATCTCTAAACGACAAATATCTAGTTATGGATGCAAGTATGTGTAACATATCTTCTCGTTTATAAAATTGTTAGGCCACTAAGCTCTTATTGGCAGAAGTAGAACTGTTTTTAATCTATAACATCTCAAAATGAAATATATACATATAATTGAAAATAAAAGAAGGAAGATTATTTGGATCAAGTACTATGGTGGTAAACTTAACTACACATAACCCACTCTTTCACAGTAGTGTTATTACAATCATTTATGCAATTTGATAACATTAGAAATACCAACAATACCTTTTACATGGTCAAGCTGCAAACAAACATTTTTACTAGCATTTTATCCTATGCTAGTTGAATATTATTCTCGATTTGGAAATTTTTATTGGTAACAACACTGATTACCTATAAAAGAAGTACCATTCCACTACATTAGCTATAAGCCCTGATCTCATCTAATATTATTTCCTACTTGACAAAAGAAAGTAATAACACACTTAGCATTAGATTAACATGCAGTTTCCTTTCTTGATTTCTAAAACATAAACCACCCTGTTTAACATCCCTAACATAGTACTTCAAGATAAACTAATGAATTATAAAGAACTAAGGAAATATAATGCTCTTTGTTAATTATTACTATTTGAGTAACCGCTAACAGTTATTGGTTCATTGGAAATGACATCCTTGAACATTTTAAGTTACATGAAAAATTTTAATTTTTTATGAATTACAAGGTTATTACATGTGGTATCAGAGCACAAGGTTCAAACACTAGGCCTGAATGTGGCTCAAATTGCATAAATAAAACAATAGATTTAAAACATGTATACTAATTTTTACTTTTCTTTTGATTTACACTACAGAGAATTTTTCTGAGTTAACTGTAGGTATGGAAGGATTGGAAGAATATGCGGATGAGGAGTCCCCATTTACTAAACGAAGTAATTCTAAAAGAGAACCTGTACAAGAATAAATAACTAATAACTCTTTTGAATTATTACAAACAGTCAAGGAACTAAGAAAAGAGATGGAAACGGTCAAAAAGAAAAATGAGAGAATTCTGAGAGCTCAGGAGGAGCTAAATCATATTTTAATGGAAAGATTTTAGAATGAAGAAAAAGATAAACGAACATAGTCTGAAGATATGCTTTATCAACATAAAGATAAAAAGTATAAACAGATTAAAATCGAAAGTAGCTCATCTTCTGAGGTTTATGGTGATCCACATAAAAAGAACTATCAATATACTAGTGATAGTAGCGAAGATAATCATCATACAAGAAAGACAAAGTTTAAACCTTACGAAGAAATCTCTGGAGAATTCAAGAAAATTAAGCCACCAACCTTTAATGGTGAAACTGAGAAGGGAGAAGAGGTTGAATCATGACTGTCTGGGATGAAGAAATATTTTCAAATTTATAATTACTCTAATCAGCTGAAAGCCAGAATGGCTATTTATAACCTCACTAGGAAAGCAGATATTTGGTGGCAGGACCTAAAAAGAGTAAAAGGCATTAGGGAGAAAAACATTAAATAGAGTATGTTTAAGAAATATTTTAAGAAGACATTTTTGTTTGAATAGTACTACGAGGAGCGAGCTAAGGAATTTTATAAATTAAAACTGGGAACAATGTACATGAAAGAACTAAACAGTAAATTTCTAAGTCTGATAAGATATGTGCCTTATATTGTGGACGAGAAGCCTAAGGTACAATGGTTCCTAAGCTGCTTACCCTATCATATAAAAGACAGAATTGAATATGACAATCCAAAAACTTTAGAAGAAGCAATGAGAAAGGAAAATTTATGTTATGAACAGAATCAAAAAAAGGAAAGTATGACAAACTAGAAGGGTAAAAGAACTAATAATTTTGAATAGAGGAAGAAAGGTTTTGTACCTAACTGAAATTTCAAGAATAATAACACACGAAACTTTCCTAATAAAAATTTCCAAGGGAACAAAAGTAATTCACAGATAAATCCAAATGGTAAAAGAAATAAAGAATTTGTTAATAATCACAGTAACTATACCAAGAATTTTGAGCGAAAGGAACTAGTAAAGTGCTGGGAATGTAATGGTCCTCATTATGCATCAGTTTTCCCCAACCAGAAGAAGACTGTTAGCAACATAAATATGATACAGGAGGAGATGACTATCGGTGATCTAGCAAGGACAATTCCTAGGATCAATGCAGCACTGGAGAACAGGCAGACAGATTACCAAACTTCCATGGTGGAAGTGGAAGGTAAGCTGAATCAAATACCTATATCTATTTTAATCGATCCAGGGGCTAGTTTAAGATATATTTCTCCTGATTTAGTAGAAAAATGTAAATTATCAGTAGAAAAGTTTTCTAATTCTTGGTTAGTCCAGCTAGCCACTGGAGCAAAAAGGAAGGTGATAAGCTTTGTTAAGAATTGTATTGTAAAAATGGATCAGTTTGAAACCTCTATTAAGATTAATGTTTTACCTTTAGGTTCTTATGATATGTTAATTGGTATGGATTGGTTAGAAAAACATAGGGTAGTCCTGAACTATTTCGATAAAACCTTTACTTGCGTAAATAACAATGGAGAAACAGTAAATGCAAAAGGAATCCCTAGGAAAACAGCTGTAAGATAGATTTATACTTTTCAACTTAAGAGAGCTATTCGAAAGGGATGGAAAGCCTTTGCTGAAATAGTAATTAATGAAGAAAATACTAATAACAAAGATAAATTAAAACTGGAATATTTTTCGATCCTGAGGGAGTATTCAGATGTATTTCCAGAAGAAATTATGGGTCTGCCTCCGAAGCAGGAGGTAGATTTCACTATTGAGCTGGTACCTGGTGCAGTGCCCAGCTCAAAATCCCCTTATCAGATGAATATACTGGAATTAAATGAACTAAATTCTTAGTTAAAAGAAATCATTGATAAGAATTATATTAGACCGAGTGTGTCTCCCTGGGGAGCACCTGTTATTTTTGTTAAGAAGGACGGAACTCTACGATTATGTATAGATTACCATCAACTAAATAAAATGACTATCAAAAACAGATATCTGTTACCCCACATAGATGATCTATTTGATCAACTACGTGGAGCAACGGTATTCTCGAAGATTGATTTACGATCTGGCTACCATCAGGTCCGAATCAAATATGAAGACATATTTAAAACAACTTTTAGGACTCGGTATGGTCATTACGAGTTTGTTGTTATGCCATTTGGGCTTACTAATGCCCCAGCTATTTTTATGTGTTCGATGAATAATGTAATGCATAAATACCTTGATAATTTTGTGGTCGTATTCATTGCCGACATCTTAATTTACTCAATGTATGAAGAAGAACATAAAGAACATTTAAAAATTGTCTTACAAGAGTTACGAGAACATCAATTCTGTGATTTCTTTAAGGATAAGATACAGTATTTGGGTCATGTGGTGACTAAAGAAGGAATTTCTGTTGATCCTGAATAGATAAAGGCAATTGAAGAATTGCCAGTCCCAAAAGACGTAACTGACGTACGATCATTCATGGGGATTACTGGCTATTATCAAAGGGTTTTCAAGAATTGCAAATCCCATAACTTCCTTACAGAAGAAAGGGAAGAAATTTGAGGGTGATTCCATGAAGATGGGTAACACTTTTTGGCCAAATTTGGCGATGAAAACCTGATTTTTTACTCATGTGCTAGATAGAAGCCCTCAAAACGCATATATGCCATGTGAATTTTGACTTGCAGTAAAAAAACAAATTGTAGAATATTATGTTGGCTTGATAGTGATATTTAAAAAAAAATATTTCGATGTCATTTAATGTGTGAATTTTTGCATTTAATGAACTGTGTGACCTTAAAAATTTGAATAAGCTAATAAGTGGCTCGTGTCCACGTAGAGTAATTC
>LPNX010630848.1:280562-408807 GCA_001517045.1 Pseudotsuga menziesii
ATCGGAAACTATGGGAAACCATGGTCAACTATGGGAAACCATGGTCAACTATGGGAAACTATGATCAACCATGGTCAAACATGGTTTTCTATGTTCAACTATGGTGCAACATAGTCAACTATGACCAAACATGGTTAAACACCATTAGCCATGGTCAACCAACTACGTGAGAGGATTCAACTATGCGAGTATAATTCACAAGAAAAATACATGTACAAATATTTTCTAGGAGGTGGTTGAGGTAGATCATTCACACGCACAGGAATGCAGGAGTGTTACCGTGTCTCATGTATTTCATTTGATTCAAAGCTTCGATAATGTTGTATTTGAAGTATGGACTAGAAAATTAGCTTAATGCACCCCCTCATGTAGAGATGGTGACTGGGATGGATGTGAATCATTGGATTGGGTTGATGCATGGTATCATGTACTACTTCCACTTGATCAACATGCAATTGTTGAGCAAACTCCATTGGAGGAAAACCAATAATCTATTTCTCTAGATTTTGATCGTCTTAGATCTTGTACAACCTGGTATGATTTACAAGATATTTGAATTATTTACATGTTTTAGTTGGACATTAATGGCATTGCCTCATCTTAAATGTTAATCACATACCTACATTCATATTTTTCAAAGCATGTATATGTAGTGGTTTCTCTAAAAGATAGTGAATGTGGCGGGGATTATTGGTTTGTACATTGTATAGAGGGAAAATAAACCCTCAATACATCCATAACTGATGATGAAAACAACCACTTCCCAATCAGGTCGATGGTTGTTAAAGGTGAATACTTGACATAGGACAATAAGGGAAGAAAGAATGGTGGATATGTATTTCAAGGATTACAAAACAAGTGTAGGTGTGTATCACTTTATGAACCTAATCATTGGTATGAGCCTCTAGCTACAAATAATTCCCAACAAAAATTCCTCGAAGGTACAATACTTCTTACCATACTAGAGCACCTGAGACTAATGAATACCATCAGTAATAGAGATTATCTTAAGGGCTTGGTTGTATGATAATAGGTATTCTAACACAATGAGGTATGTAAAAAAATGATTATGATATTTTCTTAATACTAATATTTTATTTGATCCAATGAGTGGAGATATAGGCATTCAGTATTCACAACCTCCCAGGTACATGTATCTCCCTCTCTTAAACAAATAGTCATTGTAGGTACATACAAAAAATTTCAAATATTTAATATGCGAGTCTCATTTGTCTTATTGTAATGTGCTTGTAACCCATTTTTTGGTTGGCCCTTCCATAAAATATTGAAGATACAAGTACTTTTGGTTTGTAAACATAAGTGTTGAGTGGTTGCTCCATGTATGTTGACAACAATCATGACAGGCACTTGTGCATGCTCAATAAATTTTTGTTGTGTTCAATCGGAACTATTATAGTTGAACATGATTTTTTTATAAGATTTGCAAATGTTAACTAACTTATAATTGGCATTTCATGTGTAGAGTCAAGAGATGAGAAGAAACCGTCAAGTGAGTACTTGGGAAGATTTATGAAGCTCAAGGAAGAGGAAGCTCAAATTTTTAAACGAAACTCACACTAGCTGGGGGAGTGGGGATAAATGAGATTCCACTTGATGTATATTTGGACGTTGTCCATGGGTGGTATTTTATGTTTAACTTGTGGCTTTTGTGTACCTTGTGTCATTTTGGGAATGATATGACACTATTTCATGTTTGGGTATGGGATTTTTTATTAATATTATAACTTATTAACCAATTTCAAATAAATTTTATAAAAAAATTATTATTTGTCTTGGGCCTACAGTTGATTAATTGTCTCTATGGTTCATATAGGTTTGTTTAGTTGGTGTTTTATGGATTTTTTTCAATCCTCCATGAATTCACGGAGGATTGAAAAAAATCGGGTAGCATTTCGGCTTGCCCGGGACACATTTCAAAATTAAACCGGTAGCATAAACGCTACCGGTTGACATAATTTATATATATATAACAAATTAACAAACAAATTCAATTTAACTACAAATTTTCAAAAATCCGGCAGCATATCTGCTTGTCGGTACACATTTTAAACATGAAAATTATAAACAAATTTACCAAATTATTAAACATTTATTAAATTTTATAAACAAATTTTATAAATTTATAAAAAAAAAAATTTAATTCCATTTAAATTGAAAAAAAATTATTTAAACTGTTACCTCTTGGCTCCGACGCCATCGTGACGAGGTTGGGTTGCTTCGGGGTGCTTGGGGTGCTTCTCCTTACGTCACTCGTCGTTTCTCGGTCGAGCTGTTACAGTGAATTTTTGTAAAAAAGATGGCCGCGGCCCCCGCGGCCTCTTTTTATAATTTTTTTGACACAGGTACCTCGATCGAGGTATTTCTTAACCCTCGGTCAAGGTTTTAATACCTCGACCGAGGGTTAAGAAATACCTCGGTCGAGGGCTGAACAAAACCTCGGTCGAGGGCTTGATAAAACCTCAGTCGAGATATTAAAACCTCGGTCGAGGGCTTGTTAAACCCTCGACCGAGGTGCGTTTTTCTGTTTTTGCCGGAATGCGCTTGCCAAAAAGTGTTACCCAGGTCCGCGGATTCACCCTTGAGTGGAGTCAAAAGTGTGAATATAGTTTTAAAAGTTAAAAACATTAGTAACCACCGCACCAATATTAAGAATTGCTGACCCTAACAAATATTTTATAGTATGTACTAACACATGCAATGATGCTTTAGGTGGAGTTTTAACTCAGGAAGGACACGTCATTGCTTATGAGTCTAGGAAGCTAAAGATTCATGAGAAAAATTATGCGACCTATGACTTAGAATTGGCTGTTGTCATACATGCCTTAAAAATGTGGCGTCATCATTTAATTGGAAGGAAGTTTATATTAATGATAGATAATAAAGGGTTAAAATATTTGTTGGATCAACCTAACTTAAACGCTAGGCAAGCTAGATGGCTAGCTTTCCTTAGCGAATACGATATTGAAATCCAACGTATAAAAGGAAAGGAAAATAAGGTTGTTGATGCTTTAAGTAGAAATGCAAAATTGAATTTTACAGCAGCAATCAGCACCTATAAAACAGATTTAGAAGAACAACTAGAAGAAGGAATAGGACAAGATGAAAATTATTGGAAATTACAAGCAAAGGTAAGAGAAAAATTATTTGAAAGTTTAAGTACAGGGTAAAGTTTGAATGAAAAAGGATTATTATATTATAAAGATAGACTATACATACCTAATGTACCTAAGATTAAGTTGTTGATTTTAAACGAAATTCATAAAACTCCTTATTCAGGGCATCCAGGTTATCAGAAAACTATAACCATGCTAAGAAAGGATTATTTCTCGCCAAACATGAAAAATGAATTGGCATAATACATTGCTAAGTGCTTTGAATGTCAGCAAGTAAAGACTGAACATCAACATCCAGCTAGACTACTTCAGCCATTACCTATTCCTAGCTGGAAGTGGGAGATAATTAGCCTTGATTTTATCACAAGTCTATTTAGAAATCAAAACTTGAATGAATCAATAATGGTAGTTGTTGATAAATTGAGCAAGGCAGCTCATTTTATACCTGTAAAAACTACTTATAAAGATGCAAATATTGCTGATATTTTCTTAAAACAAATTTTTTGGTTACATGGAATACCGAAAGTAATAATTTTAGATAGAGACCCTAAGTTTACATGAAACTTTTGGAAATATTTGTTTAAAGAACTAAATACTAAATTAAACTTCAGTACCTCTTTCCATCTTCAGACAGATGGATAGAATGAAAAAGTAAATTAGGTATTGGAGGATCTACTTAGAATGTATGTAAAAGAACAACCAGGTAAATGGGAAGATTACTTACACATGGTAGAATTTGCTTACAATAATCATTATCAAGCCTCAACAAGATATAGTCCTTTTGAAATTTTGTATGACAGGAAGTGCAATACCCCCATCTCATGGAGTAATCCAGTTGACAGGCTAGTATTAGGACCTGAATTATTAAAGAGATGGAGTTAATTGTAAAACAGGTACAAGGTAACTTGAAAGTTGCGCAAGATCGACAGAAAAGTCAAGCAGATCTTAAATGAACTCAAAAGGAGTTACAGGTAGGTGAACATGTATTTATTAAGGTGAGACCTAAAAAGAGTTTTATGAGGTTAGGAAATTGTGCTAAGTTAGCACCCCGATATTGCGGACCTTTTGAAATACTATCCAGAATAGGACAGGTAGCATATTAGTTAGCTTTACCGCCAAACTTAAAGGTTCACAATATTTTTCATATTTTTGTATTAAAAAAATATGCACATGATGCTACTCATGTTATTAACTGGAATGATGTACAGGTGGAACCCGAAGGATATTTTCTAGCAGAACCAGATTGTATCCTTGAAAGGAGGAAGATTTCGCTTCGGAATCGCACCATTGATCAGGTGAAGGTGCAATGGAAGCACCTTAGTCCAGAAGAAGCGACATGGGAATTAGAAAGTCATATGTGGGATGTATATCCAATTTTATTTCAGGGCAATTCTGAGGACGAAGAATAAATAACATCGAGGACGGTGTTATAAATTAAGGGGGTGTGTATGTCACATGCCCCAATTTGCAAAACACTTTTATGTTTTTGAGGAACATTATGATATATTTTATGTTAAAGTTTGTAATTAATGACCAAGTGTGGTCAAGGATAATTTAATGTATTTTAGAATATTTTATTAATAAATAAATGAAAGATAAGACAACAGCTTAGGGGATTTGTTAAATGAGTGTTTTATTGGTCACTTGGTGGAGGACGCTAGGTTGAGAGTAGATTGACATGTGGTAGCATCCTCAAACTACTTCTAGCTGTTGCAGGTGGCAACTTCCCTATTTTTGTGGTCATGATTCCCCAAGAAAGTGGAACAGGAGCAGGTGGCTCATTAAGTAAAAACTAACCCAAAAGACCTAGGCATGCTAATAAAACTTCCCATTGAAGACAATTGAGGCTGCTCATTCTGGATTTTGTGATCATTTTGAGTGAATGAAGTGCACATGTGAATTCGATGGAGGGGACTAGATGAAGTAAGTTTGAGGGGATAAGTGCTGAAGACTAAACTAGTGTAGCTATTCTAAGTTGAAGTTCTTACTGCTGTAAGCAGAACTGAGTTACTGCTGAACACTCAATGGAGTTGCAGAGGATCTCAAGGCTACACCTCTCACCCAGTACTCTACCAAGAGGACCAGGAGACAAACTTAGGGGTCCTGAGAATTGCATTCTAGCTCTTATCCAGTAGTTCGCTTGGAGGAACAACCTCCTTAAGCTGTTGTCACCTCATCTATACTTCCAGGTTTTGCTTAGTTCAGTTATTTTATTTATTCACTGCATCTAGAAAGTTTAAGATTTTTTCATTAATATAGTATATTGTTGTTTTATTTATGTTAAGGGATAAATAGGAGAATTATATATGCATTGAAAATTAGTAATTAACTAGATTAGGGTAAATCAGTAAAGAAATTTATGAGTAAATTGATAGATAGGAAAAATTACCTAAACTATATTTTTCCACGCCTTTTTCAAGGCAGTACTCTAGTACAACAGGTTTATTTATTTGAAATGAGTAGATTCAATAAAACTTGAATGGAGATGCAAATGAATACTATCTACAGGATTTTGTGTAAAATTATTTACATAACTTTAGTTGTATTTGTGTTATCTACTTAATGTATTTAAATTAACTAATTAATGATAGAAGAACAAGTTTAAACATTACACACTAGTATGTATAATATTTTATACAGTAAAACTAGTAAAGTTACATATTATAAACCTGGTATGTAAACCTAAATAAATAATATAGGAACAATAAATTATTTAAGTCAGGATTAACTTAGTAAACCAATATTTTAGATTAACTAATTACCTAGTTAGTTCATTTATGAGAAAGTGTAAACTAGGTTTACTGAAACAAAAAATACTAGCTCTATAAACCATTCAAATAATTAGGATTTAGAAAAGATATCTTCTTTCACAACACAATAAATTAAAAATTTATAATACCAAAACCCAGCAATATATACCAGAAAATTATAGAACAAAAATACATTTATTTAATAATATCAATCTCAGCCCTATTTTCAAATTTCATTGCAGCTTTATTAATTTTGCTGCTATCACGATATTTTCTTACCAAAGGTGTTCAAATCTCATTCCTTAAAATAAGAAACAAAAATTCCTTGCTAATCTATCTAACACTAACCATCGAAATTTATATAACAATAATAATAACTTAAATAAACAAAATATACATAATTTTTAAATAAACAGAGATACTTCTAATTTCACTTAAGTTGTGAAAATCCTTTTAATATTAAAAATCAACTGAATAGACATAGTTGGCCTACGGCATTTTACATTTTCTGTCAAGGCATAAAGCCTGAGCAAAAATATACTAATATAAACAAAGTTCTCAAAATTTAAAAACAACTATCTGTTTTCGGCTACGAAATCCCTTTCCAAAATGAGAAGTGTTGTAAGCATAGTCATCAAGTTTTTTTTTAAAAACCCAAACCAATCCACATATAACAACCAATTGGTCTGACAGTAAGAGTCACGGCTTTAAGCCAGATTACAAACTTTACTTTTATAAGTTCATCGTGGCTAAAAAGGCCCAAAATTACTTCCTCAAGTCTCGGCTGAGAGAGCCTGAGTTCATCATTTACAAACAACCACTAGGGTTTAAAAAAAAAATTAAAAAGAACAAACAGAGCAACTAATGACCACAGCTGAACCAACAACTACAACACACAGCAGTGCCATCAAAATCTACCTTAAAACTTGTACAAGAGAAAACCCTAGGTAAAACCGAGGCTTACCGGTTTAAAATCCTTCACGAAAGCTCTGTTGATGAAGTTAATAGTATTTTGAGTCACCGTGAGAAGCTTGCACTCAAATGATTGAAACATTTATATTAATATATAAACTCACAAATTAAATTAAAATAAAAATTATATATTGTAGAACAGTTAAAAAACTAAATTTTTTAGAACTTACCGTGGAGGCACAACGCAACTTCTAGAAGTTGCAGTCTCACCTTAGCCTCACTCGTGAGCTCCACGAGCTGGTTTAGAACCTTGCCGTAATTATTTTATAGTTGCAATGGTTAAAGAGAAACCCCAAGCCATGATGAGGTGAGAAATAAATGCACGAGAAGAAACAAGCAGTAAAAACCAGAACTCAACTCTTTCCTTCAACAACCCTCTGAACTCTATGCACAGTTAAATAGCCACATTAAAATGAAATCTCATAGTAAAATAGTGACGACGAACCTAGCCCAACCTCCATCACTTTTTGCATCAGACCAAAACCCTCTCATGAAGGCAACAAGATTCATACTCTTACTACAACACCAGATCATGCAAATTAAAGATGCAGAGGAGATCGTTATGGCTCATGAAGGCCTGGTGCAAACGAATGAAAGTTTGAAAGTAAGCCTGGCAGCCACGAGTTCTCGGCTCGACCACTCCACAGCTAGACTAAAACAAAGTGGGTTTTTAGGGTTTGAAGCCAGTTATATGGCGTCTCGAGTCAACAAAAACCCTAAGCTTCAATCACCAACCACGTGTCCATCAAATAATTTACAAATTATGGGTATCGAGACATAGTTGAGAGTCTCATTTTGATTCCTACATAATCATTAGGATTTAGGTCAAAACCTTATAAAATCATTGCATAATATCATAACCTCATTTTTTATATCATAACATCTCAAAATAAAATATATGCATATAACTGAAAATACAAGAAGGAAGATTATTTGGATCAAGTACCAAGGTGGTAAACTTAACTGCACATAACCCCTTCTTTCACAGTAGTGTTATTACAATAATTTATGCACTTTGATAACATTAGAAATACCAACAATACCTTTTATAGGGTCAAGCAGCAAACAAAATTTTTTACTAGTGTTTTATCCTATGCTAGTTGAATATTATTCTCGATCTTGAAATTTTTACTTGTAACAACACTACTTACCTGTTTGGCACCTATAAAAGAAGCATCATTCCATTGTGTTAGTTGTAAGCTAAGTAAGCCCCAATCTCATCTAGGATTCTTTCCTACTTGACAAAAGAAAGTAATAACACACTTAGCATCAGATTAAGATGTAGTTTTCTTTCTTGCTTTCTAAAACATAAACCGTTTTGTTTAACATCCCTAACATAGTACTTCAAGATAAACTAATGAATTATAAAGAAATAAAGAAATATATTGCTCTTTGTTAATTATTACTATTTGAGTAACCACTAACAGGTATTGGTTCATTGGCAATGACATCCTTGAACATTTTAAGTTACATGAAAAATTTTAAATTTTTATGAATTACAAGGTTATTACACTACCCCTCCCCTTCCAAAAAAGCATATAAAAAGGAGATGGCAACAACTTTATTTAAGAATGCAAATGTTGCAGACAACAATCGCATAATTCTTTCTTTCAAAGGAAAACTTTTGGAGCTCCAGATACCTCAAAGAAGGCTAAGATTAAAGACGCAAGAGTGGCTTTCAGAAACTTTCATACTCACATCCACTAAGAAGTATCTGTCCACATTGATGGATGTTCAACTCAAGGTAGTAATTAATGCTTTGTTTTCTCTTTATAAATCTCTGCACATGCTCTATAGTTCTGTTGGATTTTTATGTAGTACTTTCTACTTTCTTCTTTGTATTTTGTTCCTTCCTTTGGTACTCATATACAATACATTCTACTTTATTCTTTGTATCTTGTTCCTTCCATTGGTACTCATATAGCATGAATTGTGTAATTTTTGTTCTATGAACCCTGATGGAACAATGTTGCAACAGCTTTGTGAGATAATGATCAGATTCTTCAGCTGCATGATAAAATTTAAAAAGGTTTTGGAAAGTCTTTGGCGCTTCAAGACGTGAACAAGTATCTCATTCACATCTAAATGATGATAAGGTGATGCTCAACGTTGTAGGTAATTTTAAGCCTAAAATTATGATAAGGTGACGTTCCATGTTTGTAGTTAATTCCTGAATTATTTATCTTGATTAGCTTTAAGGTACTTGTGAAACTTCTAAATTGAAATAAACATAAATTTTTTTGTTTTGTATCCATATTTTTAGATATGTGTATAGATATGTTTATGTTTATTTCTGTACAATTGTACACTATGTCATGGTGAATATATTATATGCATTTTGATAGAATATTGATCATAATAACTAACCACATACATAGATGTTAATCTAATTTGTGTGGCTGCAATTCCAATATGAGAAAATATTGACCGCATGAAAGAATCGACTGAATCCCTCCACGCATATTGCCATTTAAGATCTGTGTAACACAGTGAATTTCTTCTATTTGCTAAACATGTGATCATGGAAACAAGAATGTGTTCAACTTTGCGAAGAATAATCATACAGATAAGAGTAGCATGTTCCCTCAATACCATTTTTTTTAGCTAGACATTCTAAGGTGCTCTCTTTTGCAGTTCAATTTTCCAACACAACTGAATCTGTAAGTACGTATTGCTCATATTGCGCTTCATCTTTATTATCTTTTATTTAATGAATTGTGTTAGTAATTTAATTTTCTTGTATTGCATTTTTCACTGGCGGTTGCCTCATTGTAGCTCTTCACTTTGGGAATTGATAATTATTGATTTTCTGCCCCATTATCTTTTTACCGGCAACAACATTTTTAAATGCCACCAATCAATTGGAAAATTTTCCACCCTTCAGATTCTTAAATTGGAAATCAACATGAAGCTTTTCTGTGATTAAGGTTTAATGCATTATGAACCAAGATACAAAAAAATTAGATCTCCACTCTTCATTACTTCAAAGCTAATGATAATTTTTTGAAAGGGCATTGCCTCTCTGTAAATGTAAATCACAAGTGTTTCCTGAAGATTCTATTGTTATTCTATTGTTCTGTTTTTGTTAAGATTTTGCATTACAATATAGAATTGCATCAAATAACTAAAATTTTAGCTTGTTTTGTTTACCGTGGGTGAATTTTTTACATTTCAAGTGTTGTTACTTACTTTAGGCTGCAGGTATATTAACATTTCTCTTTTGTATATTAGCTTTTCAGTTTATTTATTTACACTTTTAACAATTTACACTTTAAAAAGCAATTTTTTTGTGTCAAGACAATAAAATGTTTTATAAGCAACCATAAAACTAAAAGTTTACATTTTATTATTATTTATTATTTATATATATGAATTGTTGCAATGAGTTAATATATTTTATTAATAATACAAGAAATTGCAAAATGTTGAATATTAAATATTTGAAAAAAAGTAAAATACCCATAATCTAAAATAGCATTGGCAACAATTGCATTAAGCAACAATTTAAAAAATGAGGCCAAACTAAGATTGTTTTAGTGGACTTGTCCATAATCTTAAAAAGTATTATTCTTAAAGATAGTGAAGTTGAATGTTTTAAGTACCCGTGCTAGGTGCTAATTGATTCTTTGTAATGGAATTAAAATCAAATTAAGTATTCAAAGGAACTACTTATTAGTCCACAACCTTTTTTTAACCATCACATATAATGATTAAAAATAGTGTGATCATATACATAATGTTTCTCGATAAGTTCTATATGAATCAATATGACATATGCATGGAATATATCACCTTTATGTTGTAATGATTCACTAAATTTTATATAACCCTATATATTAAGTTCAGGAAAAGAGGGGGTTGCAGTAATTATTGCAATTATAATGTATTGGCGAAAACAATTCAAAGATTATGTATGACAGTGCCAGGGATGGAGGAGCTAAATTTGCAAAAGAATTTAATGATAGGGATGGAAGGTCTATTTTGGAATAAGATAGTGATTTGGGATGTAGTGATCTGCCAATTGTGACATGTGGATATTGCAACATAAAGTTAGCTACAAGAGCACTTTGATATATCTTGGTGATGGACATGTAAGCAAACAAAGATTATTGTTTTTATCAAGAAGTGCAATTGTATATAACTATTTCATGGATTATATTCAATTGAACTTTCAATCATGGTTTCATTTTTATATAAACTTCTATATCTAGTTCCATGGAAGATGGGGTTGAAATAAATATTGCAATTACAATGTATTGGTGGAAAATTTCAAAGAATGTGTATGACAATGATAAGGATGGAAGAGACAATTTTGCAATAAGATATATTGTGATTATGGATATAGTGATGAGGCCTATTGTGACATGTGGATATTAAACATAAAGTTAGCTATAAGGCCATTGTGATCTAATCTTGGCGATCTGCATAGAAAAAAAAATTATTGACTCAGAGCTCTAGTAAGTTTCATGAATTGTATATATAATTGTGTTGGATCTTGCAATGCATTCTCTATCACACTATGTAGCAAACTCATCAAGTATATTTCATGAATTTTGTTTCCATGTATTTTGCAATACTTTTGTTTATGCCTAATAGTGGAGGTTTTCATTGGATAATATAGATTCGATTCATATTTGAATCATGGTTTCATTCTTCAAAATTTTCCCATGATTTGTAATTTATCATGCATTGTTAATAGATACTTGGAAAGACATCAAAAAAATAAATTTTATATCATTTTACTTGATGGTAAAAATGGATCCATGAATTCTAACTTATTTCGTGGGCTCTTGATATCAACAATAATACGGTATCTAGTAGGACAAGGTCCCAACAAGAATATTGTATCTACAACCTTTAACTTTTAATTGTCAACCCGGAGATCCATACAAACTTATGAGGGTTTTGCAAAATATATGCAACTACCAAAAGGAAATGAAATGTGTCTAGTAGCATGAAATCCTAATTAGTCAAGAAGCAATGTAATCTATCTTTAAAACATAAGAAAATTCTAAATAAATTCTGACTATTGGTTGTGAAATTATAACATTTGACTTTCCTACTTGGCACTTAGTTCCTCATCAATTCCTTAAGGGGTAATCATAGGGTGATATATGTCATTAGCTATGAAAGATTTCAATGAAATCCTGACTTACTCTATCTTCATGTTACTAGACATAGACATTCGAAGGCGATGAGTTCCATCCAGATATTCTGACATGCAGAGAGTAACATTAAGCATGTGAGGATAATGAGATCCTATATATGAAAGAATTAACATGATCAATTTAAATTTCAATTATAGGAGCAAATATATGATAATCATGTGCATATATAGCAGAAAAGAACATTCTAACAACAAATTTTGTAAATTTATGAAATGCAGTAAATCTACTGTAAAGTACTATGTTCTATATTGATTAAAAAAAATATGAAAAATGAATCTACCCTAATTAACACAAGTTCATGTACTTCCCTTGGATGGGACCCTATCCAATATCATCACAGGAACTAAGAACTACTCGGACATAAGCGGAAATTATTTATATCTCGATTAAATGTAGAAAATTGGCTACATGAAAATATGTCCTCAAATTGTAAATAAACAAAATTGAATGTGATAGCATAATCGTATCGAAAGTGGATCAGATTTAAGCTTGCTTGTTCAAGATGATTAAATAAACAAAATTCCCTAATTAACTTAATCAGACTCTAGTTTAACTCAAATATTTCAAAATACTTCATCATGATTACAATGATGTGTGAGCAGTAGTGCACAATGTGTACAGTAAAACACAATGAAAAGGGTCTGGTCATAACAATTGGATAACATGTGGACAATGAGAGATATCAATCCATGATCTATCTAACTCGATCTTCACACAAACTTGGCAACCACAATCTGCTTGTGCTAGTCAGAGGATTGAGCCAATGGTTGATTGACTGTGCCAAGGGATCTACTTCACTGAACTAGGAGCTAGCTATGCTTAATCATGGTCTAACCATGTTGATCAAGATCTAACTCTATTGAACTCGGACTAACTGAACTAAACAGGATCTAACTCAAATCATGCCATAGGGACCTGTACTTAAGAGTCATTGTTGTATTCAATGCATTAGTAGTCATATGTGTTGTATCTATCAAAAGTAAGACTTTATTAGTTAAGTAAATAATTGTAATCAACCCATAATCATATATAAAATGCATACCATATGTACATCAGCCTTACTATCCATGGTATCCCCTTTCTAGCTTTATTGTGTTCTCAAGTGTTGAAATAACAAGAAATGGATGGATTTTCTTACCCAAAAAAGGATCCATCATCTTCCCACAACATAAAAAATTGCACACTATTGTGGAATCAAGGAAAGAGACCTATATTTTTTGTATATGTCTCATCTTTTGCTGCTCCGAGGTCCCAAGCAAAAATTTGGTTTTTTTCCCTACTTGATGGTATCCTTTATCTTTCTCTATCTTCTCTCAAATTATTTTCTATACTTGCGCACTAAATTCCTAACTGGTATCAAGTAGGACCAGAGGGGGACAAAACTTTAAGCCAATCCATTCCAACCCCATATTTTCCAAAGTAGGTATATATAAACTGGACCTGAACAATGCCCTTTTTACATTAGATGGTGATTGGATCTGTAGATGTTGTAGTAAGGAGGGTATGTCCTTTCATTTGGTTGCATTCTGTTTTATTACTGTGTGTCTTCCTTTTCCAAGTGATTCCTCTTTGAAATGTGTTATTGATGTTGCTTGCTTCTCTTTCAACATAGGGGTCAACTTAGGGTCTTTTCCTAGCAACTGGTGTGTTGTGATGACAACTTCATGGTTGGAATCTTATGCTCTTATTCACAACTATTATTTTTTCTTAGTTTCATGATACACAATCATCTTTGCATCCCTACTTCTTTCATTTGTAAATCAAGAGAAAATATATTTAAGTTGTACATCCCCCTCATAGGGATTTGGTGACCATCTATATGGATGGAGTAGTATATAGTTGTGCATATAAAATTCTCTCAAACGATCCTTCCCCATATCACCTATTTCATAGTAGGTACCAATGAATTCCTTTGGGGTGTCTAATTTCTTAGATGAGTGCTCTTGAATCCTTTTGAGCTAGAACTATCACTACAGTTCCTTCAAAAACATCAAGTACAGTCTAGAAAGTGGCCTACATGTGAGTACTTCTTGCATAATTTTGAAACATCTCTTTGTCATTTCCTCTACCTATGTTTTCTCGCTTATCTTGGTTTCTAATTCAGGTCTACAAGATTATAAATCTTGATTAAGCTATAATTGCCCTCTATCAACTGCTTCGTAACTTCAAGGTGTTGTATCTTTAAAAGGTGGATTTTCTCTTCTAGTGGATGAATCTCATGTTCTTGGTGCCTATGAAGGTTATTCTTTTCCATTTCATAGTTTCTTGTTCTTTCTCTTTAAATTGATTCCATAATTGTAATGTCTTTTCTCTTTTTCTTATAACAACACACTACTATCCATACATGTGGAAGTGTTGTTGGTGGTGACATCATAGAGGTATTTAGGAGGCTCTTGTTCTTCTATATCCTAGTGTTCATAAGGATCCTCTATATCTAAGAAAGGAGAATATTGTGTACTTATTTTCCCTATCATCTTATATCCTCTTTACTCTCCTACCAAGTTGTCTCTTTCCTTTTTTGGCTTAGAAGTGGCGATGATCTACCTTAGAAGAACCCAAAACTTTAGAGAAATATATAAGAAAGGCTAAGTATTGTTATGAGAAAAACAAAGGAAAACCTGATTACCATAAGGCATGTAAGGATAAGAAGAATGAAAATTCTGATCAGAGGAAGAAATTTTTCAAACCTTCTAACTTCAGGAATCAGCAGAAGCACCCATCGCAAGCCGTGAGTAAGCCAGGTAGGGTGATGGGAGAAAAGACAATATATCCACAACAAAAAATAGAGCCTCTTGAATGTTGGATATGTGGGGAACCCAACATGTGTAGGAACTGTCCACTTGACGATGGGAATGTAAGGCCGGCTTACAACATTCAAGAAGTAGAAATTATGGATCAAGTTGTAATGGAAGTCCCTAGGATTTATGTAAAATTGGAGGACCGCCATGCATATCATCAGTAAATTGTGGTTGAATTTGTTGTTAGAATAATCAACCCATAGTTACCTACACTAAACATTAATTAAATTAATTTTTTCTTATTACCTAGATTCCTAGATTCCATTCTATTCTAGTTGCCTTCTACATGTTCTAAAAGTCAACACTTGCTAAAAATGAGTCATGGAGCACTTGGGAAACATCCTGGAAACCAATTTTAGCATATCTGCTTTATTCTAGATTCTCTAAAGTGCATATCTGGTTTTTCTGAAAAGTCGCCTTGCTTTATAGTAGATTTAAGGCAAAAGGAAAAGCTAGTCTAGGTGTAACTACCTTGTTTTTTGCCCACATCATCCTCCCTCATTTTCTACAAATAAAAGAATGTATGAGTTGTATTTCCATCCCTCTTTATGTTTCCCACTTGACTTTGTAAATTCATGATCATCTTCATAGATTCGGAAACTGCTTTATGCACCTATGGGGGATTTGACTAGATTTGGTAAGACTGCTTTTTTACTATTTCGAATGGCATCCTTATGCATTTGAACCTCTCATGTAATTATATATTAAAGCAGCCTATTACTTCACAAGTTTGGCTATTGTACACTTACTCAATACAAATTAGTGTTATGCTCCAATTTCAGTCTCCTTTGATGTTAATTTTGCATGTTTGAGTAGCAATTTTGTGAGTGTAATTGTTCTATCTCTTGGGTTTAATTTCCACATGGTATCAAATCCTTTGTAGATCTATTTCTCTCCTTCCAAATTTTTATTGTAGGTTCGACATCATTAACTGGGAGCGCATTCTACTGACTGGAGGGCACAACTACTGAGCTATGGACCAATCTCAGAAGATCATCTTGACTCCATTTAATTCCTTTGAGTGTAAATATAAGAAGGAGATATTGTTGAGATCAAAAGGTCTCTACAGGATGACTATGGAAACTGAGGCATAGCCCAATGCAGCTACAGATAAAATTAAATGGCACAACAAGAGGGATGAGGCCTATGGTCTTTTGTGTCTGAGCATTTCAAGAGACCTCCTTTTCCATATTGATGGATTGACAACATGTATTGAAGTGTGGGAGAAGATTGAAGATATTTTTGGAAATATAGATGAGATGAGAGGACATCAAATCGAGAATGAGCTGATATCCTTGAGTCCCAATAGCTTCGAATCATTGAACCTCTACTTTTCCAAGTTTAAGGCCCTTGTTTTGTAGCTAAAATAGTGTGGGATCGAAAAGAAGGAAGAGCAACTAGTCTTATCCATACTCTCTAAGCTTGGTGCTGACTATTCAGTGTTTTTTCCGACCTTCCATGCCACCAAGTTGACAGCTCGATCCTGGAAGATTCCTAAGCTTGCAGATTTCATGGAATCCCTCACACAGGAGCAAGATAAGTTGGTGATGATGGGAACCATAAAACCTTCCAAATACCAAGCTTTTGTTGCTGGAGATTCAAGGGTGGATTCAAAAATCAAGAAAAAAAGCTAAAAAACAACCTAAACAAAAGAGAGACAAGTCTAAGTCTCAAGAGGAGCCCCAAGGTTCCAAGAAGAATTCCCAGAAGAAGAAGAATAAAGGAGAAATGAGCAAGTGCGCATACTATAGTAAGGGATATCATCCTGAGAGCTCTTGTATGAAGAAGCAAATTGACATGTTGACCTAACTCCTGGAGAAGAATAACATCTCCCTTCCTGATTGCTCAAAGAAGAAGGAAGGAAATTCAAATTCAGAAGACAGAGAGAGAGTACATCCCTTGGTTGCTGGCACATCAAGCTCACCTAGCTTCATCATAGATTCTGAAGCTTCTAGACATATGGTTTCGACAAAGGATACATTCTCCTCTCTTGACATGTCGAAAGGTCCACCAATATTTTTGGGAGATGACTCTCTCGCTGACAGTTTAGGGAAGGGTAGGATTGATCTTAAGCATGGTAGTTTCAATAATGTGTTGTATGTTTCAGGTCTTGCCTCTAATCTCTTGTTGGTGTATCAGATGACTCATACTGGGTCTCCAAAGAAGGTCATATTCTCCCCTGATGATGTTGAAATCATTGAGATTTCTAATGGTAAAGTCATAGAAAAAGGTGTTGTTGATCACACTTCGAAGGCATACAAGTTTTCCCATTTTCAACCCTACTCAAACCCATTTTCTCTTCTGATTCATGCTAATGAAGTAAGCAATATTTCGCATGAAATATTTTTCCATCTTAACTACAAGTATCTTTCTGATTTGAGGGAAAAATATATGGTCATAGGGTTACCAAAGATCAAGTTTTCTAAGGGAGTATGTTAAGGTTGTATCCTAGTAAAACACCCAGAGCACAAGTATGAGAAAGCTATTCATAAGAGAACCTCTGCACCTCTTGAGTTGATCCACAGTGACATTTCTGCTCCATTCCCTCATATGTCCATGAATCAAGCCAAATATGCACTGACCTTCATATATGGATTTTCCAGGTATTGTTGGGTTCACTTCCTAAAGCATAAGTATGAAGTTTTTGACCTCTTCAAAGTCTTTAGAACCTTGGTTGAAAACTAGTCTGGGAGGAAACTAAAGATCCTCAGATCTGACAATGGTGGTGAGTATGTCAAGTATGAGTTCATTCAGTATTGTAGAGATGCAGGTATTTAGATGCAGTTGAGTATGTCAAGTATGAGTTCATTCAGTATTCAGAGATGCAAGTATATTCCTAATGTCTATTTGAAGATGATTCATGGTTCTTCGATGATTATTGTCTTATATGTGGATGACCTACTTATTACAGGAAGTTCAAAGAAAGAGATTGCCTCCTTAAAGGATCCAATGAACCATGCATTTTCTATGACAGATTTGGCATTGTTGAGCCAATTCTTGGGTCTGAAAATTGCTCAATCCCAACATTGAATCAAAGTACATCAGTCCAAGTATGCTTTAAATTTTCTCATCAAGTTCAACATGAAAGATTGCAATCCAAGCAAGACTCCCTTCCTTTCAGGAGTTAATCTTGAAGAAGCAGTTTCTTCTCCTATGGTAAATAATACACTGTATAGGAAGTTGATTGGGTGTTTGCTTTATCTTACACAAACTCGACCTGATCTATCTTATGCAGTTAGTGTGGCTTCGAGATACATGGATTAGCCTCCTGAGATCCACTGGAGAGAAGCCAAAAGGATCCTAAACTTTGTTCAAGGAACAAGAACTCATGGGATCTTCTACAAAGTCTACATCGGTATATGTGTTCATTCTTATAGAAGGACCAATAACCTAGTCAAGCAAGAAGCAGAGTTCCATAACACTCTCAACATACAGAAGCAGAGTATATCGGAGTTGTAAATGCAGCAACTCAATGTTTTTGGTTGTAGGGGATACTTGGAGAATGCTGGTTCGAATCAGAGTTTTCAACTATTATATACTATGATAATCAAAGCACCATTCGAATCTACAAAGATCCAGTTTAGAAACAACAAACCAATCACATTGAGATCCATATGCACTACATTGGACAGCTTGTGCATGACGGTACCATTATTCTACTCTCTGTGCATCTTCATAACAAGTAGTAGACATCTTCACCAAAGTTTTTTGGGAGAATACCTTCGGAAATCTCAAATCACTGTTGGAGATTGTTGATCATGCTATGAAGCATGATTGATGAAAAAATTTCCAAATTTAGTTTTTCCCACTACGGTTTTGCCTCTTTCCTTGGTTGTATGGACAAGTAGTATGTAAAGGGTGACTAAGCCTTTTTTCTAGGCCCTATAGTTTTCTGATATTTACTCATAAATTTAAGCTTAAGGGGGCGTGTTAGAATAATCAACCCATAGTTACCTACATTAGACATTAATTAAATTATTTTTGTCTTATTACCTAGATTCCTAGATTCCATTCTATGCTAGTTGCCTTCTACATGTCCTAGAAGTCAACACTTGCTAAAAATGAGTCATGGAGTGCTTAGGAAACATCATGGAAACCAATTTTAGCATGTCTTATTTATTCCATATTCCCTATTATATTTTTATCATTCAAGCTACCATTATGATCTTAGGATCTTTAACTGAGAGAATAACATGCACAACAATAAAACACAAGCACAACACAAGAGACAAGAGACACAAAGAATTTTCCTCGGGGAAACCATAATGGAGAAAACCCCGCAACTTCCTCAGAGATAGAATCAGCACCAAAGGTAAAACTGGCAAACAGTAAGATGATCTCCTGATAGCATCAGTCTCTCTCTCACACACTGAGAGAGCTTCTCCTCTCTCACTCATGCGCTCCATTAAGTGAGTGTGTGTGTCCTAAATAGAGTGACTCACTCTCTATTTATATTCTTCCATTCACTTGGAACCCACTCCATCATGTCGGCCTCACTTAACAATTACTTACTAGAGCCAACATCTCTAGGAGTTTCTAATAACCCTAGTGCCCCACAACTTGTGGGGACTTTTCCTCCTTCGACCAACAAGGAGGTTTCATCCTTAACACAATGGTGGGGACTATTGCCCCGAATTATAATGACTCACCTAGGGTCAACTTCACTAGTATAGTCTAATAACGCTAGGGCCCCACAACTATGGGGACTTTAACCCTTGAGCAATAGGAGGGTTACCCACAATGACTTGACATGACTTTCTCATTATAGAAACTTCTCGGAGTAAACATTGGGGTATGACATGACTCAAGTACATTACAATACATCCTGGAATGAACATCGGGTTACAATAGATAAGAAGTAAAAGTGAATACATTTCAAAGTTAAAATTACATCAACATTCTCTAAAGCACATATCTGCTTTTTTTGAAAAGTTGCCTTGCTTTATAGTTGATTTAAGGAAAAAGGAAAAGCTAGCGTAGGTGTAACTTCCTTGTTTTTTTCCCACATCCTCCTCCCTCCTTTTCTCCAAATAAAATCATGTATGAGTTGTCTTTTGATTCCTCTTTAGCTTTCCCACTTGACTTAGTGAATTCATGAGCATCTTCATAGATTTGGAAACTACTTTATGCACCTATGGGGGATTTGACTAGATTTGGTAAGCCTGGTTTTTTACTATTTCGAATGGCATCCTTATGAATTCGAACCTATCATGTAATTATATATTACAGCTTCCTATTACTTCATAAGGTTGGCTATTATACACTTACTCAATACAGATTAGTGTTATGCTCCAATTTCAGTCTCCTTTGGTGTTAATTTTGCATGTTTGATTAGCAATTTTGTGAGTGTAATTGTTCTATCTCTTGGGTTCAATTTCCACAGTTGAAGGTAATATTGCTGAATAATCTATTTCTATTTTGATTGAACCTAGATCTACTCATAGTTATATCACTCCTAGAGTTGTTTATATTTGTGCCTTTAAGAAGTTAAAGCCTAGCAAATCATGGTTAGTCCAAATAGCCACTGGAACCAAGAGAAGGGTTAGTGAAATGGTAAAGCAATGTCCATTGGTAATGAATGGGCTAGTCACTTGTGTAGATATGAATGTTATACCAATTGGTTCCTATGATGTTCTCATTGGAATGGATTGGTTGGAAGCACACAGAGTGAAGCTTGATTGTTACAACAAGACTTTTGAGTGATTGGATGAAGAACTCAACTTAAAGGTTGTGAAAGGCATTCCAAAGGTGATTTGTGTTAGGCATATTTCAACCATGCAGCTAAAGAATTTCTGTAGGAAAGGTTGCAGAGTGTATGCAACCCATGTGTTGGAGCAAGCAGAGAATGAAACTCCTTGGTTGGAGGCTTTCATGTGTTGCAAGAATTTATTGATGTTTTTCCTAATGAGATTCCAGGGATTCCTACGAAGAGGGATATTGATTTCATATTTGAACCTATTCCAAGAGTAGCACTGGTGTCTAAGATACCCTACAGGATGAGTACACCAGAAATGCTAGAGCTGAAGATACAGCTGCAAGATTTGTTGGGGAAGAAGTATATCAGACCAAGTGTGTCCCCTTGGGGAGAACCTGTGTTGTTTGTGAAGAAGAAATATGGTACACTCAGATTGTGTATTGATTACAGACAGTTGAACAAGGTAACTATGAAGAATAGATACCCTTTTCCTAGTATTGATGAGCTTTTCGATCAAATGAGAGGAGAAAAAATATTTTCCAAGGTTGACTGGAGGTCTGGTTACGATCAGGTAAGAATCAAGGATGAAGATATTCATAAGACAACCTTCAGAACAAGGTATGGACATTATGAGTTTGTAGTGGTACCATTTGATCTCACAAATGCACCAACTACATTTATGTGCCTTATGAACAGTGTTTTCAGAAGGTATCTAGACAAGTTTGTTCTTGTCTTCCTTGATGGCATTCTCATTTATTCTAAGAATGAGGAAGATCATGAAGAACATTTTAGATTGATATTGCAATTCCTAAGGGACATTAAGTTGTATGCAAAGCTAAGAAAATGTGACCTCTACAAAGATAGGATTCATTATTTAGGTCACATCATTTGAGTTGAGGGCATATATGTAGACCCTGAGAAGATTGAGACCATTATGAATTGGCCTACCCCAAGACATGTGTCAAATGTAAGATCTTTTATGGGCCTTTCATGATACTAAAACAGATTCATTGAAGGATTCTCCAATTTTGCACATCTAATCAATTCCTTGCAAGGGAAGGGAATAAAGTTTGAATGGACACCAAGATGTGAGGAAAGCTTCCAGTGGCTAAAGGATCTTCTCACAAGTTCACCAGTTTTGAAAATTGTAGACCCAGAGAAATACTTTGTGGTGTGTATTGATGAATGTGGACAAGGACTGGGAGGATTTCTTGTGCAAGACAACCATGTGGTATGTTATGATGCAAAAAAGTTGAAGGATCATGAGAATAAATATGCTACTCATGATTTATAACTTGCAGCCATAGTACATGATCTCAAGATGTGGAGGTATTACTTAATGGGTAGAAAATTTGAGTTAAGGACATACCATTGCGGTTTGAAATATTTGTTTGATCAACCAACTAAAAATGCTAGGCAAGCGAGATGGCTGGAGTTTATATGTGAGTTTGATTTTGAAATCAAACACATAAAGGGGAAAGAAAACAAAGTGGTTGATGCACTCAGCAGGAAGGTGCATGAAATGCACTTGGCATCTCTTAGTATTTTCCAATCAGATTTGAGAGAGCAGATTGTTAATCATGCTATTGAAGATGAATTGTATGTGTAGGTAAAGGACAAATTGCAGCAGAAAAGTCTTGAGAAGAGGTATGAGGGATATAAATTGGAAGAAGATGGATTTCTTACTTATAAAAACAGAACTTATATTCCAAGTGTAGCAGATTTGAGGAGAAGTGTTATTGATGAAATCCATCAGACTCCATATTCTGGTCACCCAGGATATCAGAAGACAATTGCTACAGCTAGAAAGCAGTATTTTTGGCCAGGAATGAAGAAGGACATTGCTGATTATATTTCAAAGTGCATGAAATGTCAGTAGGTGAAGGTTGAGCATCAACACCCAGCAGGTTTGTTGCAGCCCTTGCCAGTTCTAGAATGGAAATGGGAATTTGTTTCCATGGATTTTATTACAGGATTTCCAATGACTTGGAGGAAACATGATTCCATCATGCTTGTAGTGGACAATATGAAAAAGGCAACACATTTTATACCGATTAATTCCACACATAAAACCGATGCCATTGCAAAAATATTCCTGAAGAATATTTTCAAATTGCATGGATTGCCTAAGGAAATAGTCTCTAACAGAGATCCTAAGTTCACTTCAAATTTTTGGAAGATTTGTCTGTAGATTTGGGTACCAAGTTGAAATTTAGCATTGCCTACCATCCTCAAAATGCTGGTCAGACAAAGAGAGTGAATCAAGTTCTTGAAGGCATGCTTCGCTTGTTTGTGATGGACAAACCATCCAAGTGGGAGGATTATTTACACTTGGTAGAGTTTGCTTATAATAATGGACAGCAAGCATCCTTGGGGATGATTCCTTATGAATATTTGTATGGAAGAAGCTTTCAGACACCCGTGACATGGGATAATCTAGTGAACATGATTGTTCTTGGTCCATAATTGCTCAGGGAGATGGAGCTGAAGGTTGCAAAAATCAGGTAGAATATGAAAGCTACATAGGATAGACAAAAAAGATATGCTAATAAGCATAGGGTGGAAAAAGAGTTCAATGTTGGGGATCATGTTTACCTTAGAGTGAGGACAAGGAATATTTCCTTGAATCTTGAAAGTTGTTCCAAGCTATCTCATAGATCTTATGGACTATTTGAAGTGCTTGCAAGAATAGGGTCAGTTGCATATAGACTTGCATTTCTTGCTAGCACTAGGGATCATAATGTTTTTCATGTTTCTTTTCTTAAGAAATATGTACATGATCCTAACCATGTGATTGATTAGGATGTGATTCAAGTGTAACCTGAGGGAGAGTTCCAAACCGAGCCATTGCGCATCCTCGACAGGAAGGTCATAGTGCTCTGGAATCGAGTCATTGGACAGGTAAAGGTGCAATGGGAGCACTACAATCCTGAAGAGGCTACATGGGAGATGGAGGATGCCATGTGATTGGAACATCCCTTTTTGTTCAATTTTGCAGAGCATTGAGGGCGGTGCCAGTGTAGCATTTTGTTTAAGTTTGTAAAGCACTAAGGGAAATGATATTGTAAGGGGGAGGAGATTGTAATACCCTAGTTTTGACCCCTTGGTATTTAATTGTACATAATGTAAGTATTGTATTTTAATCATGCCAAGGAGCTCAAGGCCAAGGCCCTACCATTGATTGATGTTTTGTGGATAGGTGATCAAGGTTGATACCTATGGTTTTGGTGTTGAGTCAGAAACTGTATATTTGGATATATCATGTAACTGTACAAATTAATATAATACCACAACTAGCTATGAGACTCCAACACATTAAAGAGATGGGGGCATGATTCCACAAGGGATGGGGTGGGGAGATATCAAGCAGATGGAAGGTGAGAGATTGCACATTCAATCCTCACGAAAACATTGATTAAAAAATTTGTTCTTTTGTCTCCCAACTCACCCAAGCAGATGCAAAATCAGAATTAAATCCTTTTGGATAGAATTTCGTGCCTGCTAGCTGATGTTAAACAACTTTCCAGTTGAATCAATGGAAATTTTGTGGTCCGTTGGATTTGTGTCCCGAGCAAATCAATGGTGGACTCCAAACTTGATGAAGCGGATTACATTGGAATTTCATGCACATCAAGAGTTTGTTAAGACGTGCTATTTGAATCAGCGAATTCACTATGGGTTGTCGATTTGTTTGATGTTTTATCTTAGCTGTAGATCTATGTGAAATTTTCCCGTTCTTTGACCTGTCTACCTTGGTTCATTCCCGGTACTCAGTGATTCAATTTTCTTGTAGGAAAATGGTTGAGGCAGTTAATGCCTTGGGCATAGAAAGCATGGCAATTGATTTCATGACTGAGTAAGCCTACAACTCTATAGTTTGGGGGAACCCATATTCTTTCTTCTACAACAAGCAAAACCCATGTGAATGCGTGCCTAGTAGATCATCTGGATTTTACCTAAAGGGGGGTAATTCATTCTGTTAATTATCATTATTCATGAGGGATGAAGGAGTCGTTCACTCATGATTAGGCATTGTTTTGCTATCCATAATCATAGACGAGTGGTTCCGTAGTGATTTTCACTATGTTATAGAGTGAATCCTTTGTACTGTGTTTTTCCTTGTGGATTGTTGTGTTATGAATCCATATTTTGGTTTGAAGACTTAGGAGTGGAGGAGGGACAAAACTGGATGATAAGCCTAGTAAAGAGAGGAACCACACAGACATATTAAGAGGGGTTGGTAAGTCCTGCCTGCACAACTGGGAGAAAACTAGAATGGAAGGTATGGCTAGAGGGAATGTGTAGTAGTGAAGGGAATACTTCTTTGTGTTGGCTGGTGTAGGAGTTGTGGAGGCCAAGCTAGATATGGTGTAGGTGTCCTTAGCTCTGGCGTTGAGCTGACTAGCTTAGCAATTCTACCTTTCCATAGCCTTAGTAGTCTGAGAAACCCATCTATTGGTTGGTTGAATATGTTTTTGAGGTGAGTGTTGGCTTGGCTGAGTAATTCCAAGGAACCCATATGTTATTGGATTGTTTCCTTAGTATCAAGTGAAACCCAATTGTTTATTGTTAGATTTTTATCATTTAGACAGTATTATCTTAGTATCTTTAACTGAGAGAATAACAAGCACATCAATCAAACATAAGAGACAATAGACATAAATATTTTCCTCAGGGAAACCATAAAGGAGAAAACCCCAGAACTTCCTCAGACATAGAATCCGCACCAAAAGAAAAACCCAAAACCGTAAGATAATCTCCTGACAGTAGTAGTCTCTCTCTCTCTTGTCCCAGCTTCTTCTTTCTCTCTCAGTTATACGCTACAACTGAGTGTGAGTAAATGTGTGATAAATAGAGAGGATCACTCTCTATTTATACTAATTCTCGACTTGGAAATAACTCACTAGGGCCAACTTCTCTAGGAGAGTCTAATAACCTTAAGGCCACACAACTGCGGGGACTTTAACCCTTGATCAATAAGGAGGGTTACCCTCTATGACTTTACATGAATTATTTACATTATTGAATATCCCCATAGGAACATTGGGGCATGACATGACTCAATTACATTAAATATACTTCCAGGAATAAACATCGGGGTACAATATGCAAAATATACAAGTGAATACATTCTGAAGTTAAAAATACATCAACACTCCCTCTTAACTAGGAAGGTATTATCTCGACACAATTTATCAGCACAATTCTTCTTCTCTGTATGATTTGGATAATCATCAAGTTATCTTCATCTTCAAGTCATCTTCATCTCTACATTTGGATCATCATTGGATCTGGATTATCACTAGATCTGGATCATCACTGTTGGATCATCACTGGGTCATCATCACTAGTGCTATTTGTCAATTATTCTCTTCATAGTAATTTCTACAGAGCCAACCATTTTTCATGCTGGTTGTAGGCCTAGCTTCCATGTAGGTCTTCTTCAGCACTTATATCTAACCCTTAGTCAGAACGACCCGCCCAGCACTTACATCTGACCATGGGATGAACACATCCAACAACCATGTCAGAAAGGAATGCCCAACACTTACATATGACCATGGGGGTAACACGTTCGACAACCATGTCAGAAAGGCCCAGCACTCACATCTGACCATGGGAGGAACACATCCAACAACCATGTCAGAAAGGATTTAGCACTTATATCTTACCATGGGAGGAACACATCCAATGGCCATGTAAGAAAGGCTCTGCACTTACATCTAACCATCAGAGGAACACATCCAACAACCATGTCATAAAGGATCAGCACTCACATCTAACCATGGGAGGAACACATCCAAAAACCATGTCAGAAAGGCTCAGCACTTATATCTTACCATGGGAGGAACACATCCAACAACCATGTAAGAAAGGCTATGCGCTTACATCTGATCATGTGGGAACACATCCCGCAATCACATCAGAATGGATTTGCACTTACGTCTTATCATGTGGGAATACATCCCTCTATCACATCAGAATGGCTCCTGTACTTATATCTGACCATGGAAGGAACCAATCCTACCATGTCAGAGAGGCTCTTGGACTCATCACCTCCCCTTGGAGGGAACCTCGATCTGAAGAACACCAAGCTTCTCCCTGAATTACTCAAAATTCACTTTGGTCAATGGCTTAGTCAAAACATCATCTATCTGCTCGTTCGTCGCAACATACTGGAGCTTCATTGCTCCTCTCTGCACCATATCCCTGATATAGTGATATTTGATCTTGATATGCTTTGAATTTTCATGGAACATCGGGTTCTCAGACAACTTCACATAACTCTGGTTGTCGCAATATATACAAGTATCATCTAACTGGAGATTAAACAAATCAGACAGTAGCTTCCTCAACCATACTACCTCACAGCTAGTTGAACAAGCTGTGACATACTTTGCTTCAATTGTACTTAGTGCCATGCAAGACTATTTCCTTCTAAACCAAGAGAACACACATAGATCCCATACTGAAGCAGCACCCTAAAGTGCTCTTCCTATCAATTGCACTGCCTGCCCAATCTGAATCAACATAACCTTCTAGGTTAATCTTTTGATTCGACTCATACTTGAGTCCATAATCAACTATACCCTTTAGGTACCTCAGAATATGCTTTGCAGCAATCAGGTGAACATGTCTAGGATCTGTCAAGAACTGACTCAATGTGTTCACAACAAAGAAAATATATGGTCTCGTATTCATCAGGTACATCAAGGACCCAATCATTTGACAATACATCGTAGCATCAACCGACTCTGATGAAGCATCACTTAAAAGCTTCAGGTTTGATGCCATAGGTGTGGTCATGGCCTTGCAGTCCATCATCCCAAACCTCTTCAGGATACCTAGTGCATACTTCCCTTGTCCTAGGGAGATTCCATTTGCCTTCTTCCACACCTCCATGCCTAGAAAGTAGTGCATCATACCCAAGTCCTTCATCTCGAACTCGGCAGCAATCTTCCTCTTCGTATTAGCAGTCAACCCATCCACACCTGTTACAAACAGATCATCTACATACAGTAGGAGTATTAATGGGTTCCCTTCTTCGACCTTGTAGTAGATGTTGGAATCTGCTTTGCTCTTGGTAAATCCCAAACTGGATAGGAAGCTGTCAATTGTACCGTACCATGTCCTGAGTGCCTGTTTTAAACTGTACAAGGATTTCTTCAATTAACACTCATGAGTTTCCCTGTCATGTGTCTCAAACCCAAGTGGCTGCTCCACATACACTTTCTCTTGTACTGCACCATTCAAGAAAGCAGTCTTGGCATCCATCTGGTGTATCTTCCATTTCATCACTGTATCCAAAGCAAGTATTATTTCCTTTCTTCTTGTGAGAGCCATTTTTGTTTCTAGGAAACTCTCTGGCAAAGTGTCCTCTTTCATCACATGTATAGCATTTGAATTTAAGTAAATTTATGCTAGATCTTCTAGGGTTATATTTGTGGTGGGAGTGCTTACCTTTGTGATAGTTTGTTTTGCTTTTATTAGATTGTACTGTGAGAGGAGATTGAACTTCACTTCCCATATTTTATTCTCAGGCTATTATTCTAGCTTCTTCTTGTGATCATTCTTCCCACGGCCTACTAAACTTGACTAGCTTCCTTCTTGCACAAATCCCTTGAATGAAGGAGTCCCATGATCTAGGGAGACGATTCAAGGTAGTCATCAACATTCTCCACTTCTTCATCCACCGCTTCAAGTTGTTCTTTGATCTGGGAGACCCTTGTGAAGTATGATTGTATGGTTTTTGTATTCTTGATCTTCACATTCTTCCACTGGTTCCTCAAAGTCATTTTCTGATTTAAGTTCTTTCCATCAAATAGTTTGGTCAGGGCATCAAACATTGCTTTAGGTGTCTTTAGGGAGGACACCTGTGGTATGAGGTGATCCTTGATTGAATCATAAATAATCCTCTTAGCCATTATCAATTTATTTTTGTGTAAGGACTTAGCCTCATCTCCCTCCAGATTTGGAACCTCTTCACTGATGTAAGAGTCCAACTCATTTTCTTCTGGGACTAGGTAGATACTATACTTATAGGATCGAAAGTTATCATCTCCCTCAATATTTTCATCAAGATTGGAATGATGATACATCTTAACTAAGAACCTCAAATGTAAATACAAAAGATTTAGATCTTACCAATTTGAGAAGCTGAAAACTGGATCTAGACCTGATCTTCTGTAGTGCTGGTTGTCTGGTTCTAGGGAAGATTAGGGTTTGGATTTCCCGGAGTTATAACCAAACAAAAACCTTGATTCTTGTCTCTAAACTTCGATTTTGAGGAGGAGATCAATCCTAGTCTGGGCGCACTCAAAAATTCTTCTTTAGTGAAAAACCTTAATTTCTCAATGTAGTGGTAGGTCAAAAATTGAAAATGCTCAGAACCAGATTCTACTTCGATAGAAAGATGCACCCTTCAATGGAGGTTCAACCTAGCCTCCTTTTGCTGATAGATTGTGGAGAGAGGCCCAAAAAATAAGAATCCCTAGTTTCCGCAGCTGCACAGTGTCTTCTTCTTAGGTTAGCTCTGATACCATGTTAGATTTTTATCATTTAGACAGTATTATCTTAGGATCTTTAACTGAGAGAATAACAAGCACAACAATCAAACATAAGAGAAAATAGAGACAAATAATTTCCTTGGGGAAACCATAAAGGATAAAACCCTACAACTTCCTCAGAGATAGAATCAACACCAAAAGAAAAACCTAAAATAGTAAGATGATCTCCCGACAGCAGTAGACTCTCTCTCTCTTGTCCCGACTTCTTCTTTCTCTCTCAGTTATGCGCTACAAATGAGTGTGAGTGAATGTGTGATAAATAGAGAGGCTCACTCTCTATTTATACTAATTCCCGACTTGACAATAACTCACTAGGGCCGAATTCTCTAGGAGATTCTAATAACCCTAGGGCCCCAAAACTGTGGGGACTTTAACCCTTGATCAATAAGGAGGGTTACCCTCTATGACTTTACATGACTTGTTTACATTATTAAATCTCTCGATAGGAACATCGGGGCATGCCATGACTCAATTACATTACAGATACTTCCCGGAATAAACATTGGGGTACAATACATAAAATACACAAGTCAATATATTCCGAAGTTACAAATACATCAACACTCCCTCTTAACTAGGAAGGTATTCTCTCGACACAGTTTATTAGCACACGTCTTCTTCTATGTATCATCTGGATCATCATCAAGTTATCTTCATATTCAAGTCATATTCATATCTAGATCTAGATCATCACTGGATCATCACTAGATTTGGATCATCACTGGATCTAGATCATCACTATAGGATCTTCACTGGGTCATCATCACTAGTGCTATCTCTCAATTCTTCTCGTCATAGGAAGTTCTATAGAGTCAACTATTTTTCATGCTGGTTGTAGGCCTAGCCTCCATGTAGGTCTTCTTCAGTAATTATATCTAACCCTCAGTCAAAACGACCCGCCCAACACTTACATCTGACCATGGGAGAAACACATCCAACAACTATGTCAGAAAGGAATGCCCAACACTTACATCTAACCATGGGAGGAACACATCCAACAACCATGTCAGAAAGTCCCAGCACTCACATCTAACCATGGGAGGAACACATCCAATAACCATGTCAGAAAGGCTTCAGCACTTATATATTACCATGGGATAGACACATCCAACGACCATGTAAGAAAGGATCTACACTTACATCTAACCATGGGAGGAACACATCCAACAACCATGTCAGAAAGGTTCAGCACTCAGTTTTGACCATGGGAGGAACACATCCAAAAACCATGTCAGAAAGGCTCAACACTTATATCTTACCATGGGAGGAACACATCCAACAGCTATGTAAGAAATGCTCTGTGCTTACATCTGATCATGTGGGAACACATCCCGCAATCACATCAAAATGTCTCTACACTTAGATTTGATCATGTGGGAACACATCCCTCGGTCACTTTAGAATGGATCTTGCACTTATATCTGACCATGGAAGGAACCAATCCTACCATGTTTGAAAGGCTCTCGGACTAATCACCTCACCTTGGAGGGAACCTCGATTTAAAGAACACCAAGATTCTCCCTAAAGTACTCAAACTTCACTCTGGCCAATGGCTTGGTCAACACATTAGCTATATGCTCATCCGTCACAACATACTGGAGCTTCACTGCTCCTCTATGCACCATATTCCTGATATAGTGATACTTGAACTCGATATGCTTCGACTTTTCATGGAACACTGGGTTCTCAGACAACTTCACACAACTCTGGTTATCGCAATATATACAAGTAGCATCTAACTGGAGATCAAACAAATTATACAGTAGCTTCCTCAGTGATACTGCCTCACAACTAGATGAACAAGCTACGACATACTCTGCTTCAGCTATACTCAGTGCCATGCAAGACTGTTTCCTGCTAAACTAAGAGTTCACACCTGATCCCATACTGAAGTAGCACCTTGAAGTTCTCTTCCTATTGATGGCACTTCCTGCCCAATCTGAATCGACATAACCTTCCAGGTTAATCTTTTGATTTGCCTCATACTTGAGTCTATAATTAACTGTACCCTTCAGGTACCTTAGAATATGCTTTGCAACAATCAGGTGAACATGTCTAGGATCTGTCAGGAACTGGCTCAATGTGTTAACAGCAAAGCAAATATCTGGTCTGGTATTCATCAAGTACATCAAGGACCCAATCATCTAACTATACATCCTAGCATCAACCAACTCTGATGAAGCATCACTTAAAATCTCCAGTTTCGATGCCATATGTGTGGTCATGGCCTTGCAGTCCATCATCCTGAACCTCTTTAGGATCTCTACTGCATACTTCCCTTGTCCTAGGGAGATTCCATCTGCATTCTTCCACACCTCCATGCCTAGAAAGAAGTGCATCATACCCAAGTCCTTCATCTCAAACTCGGTAGTAAGATTCCTCTTCATATCAGCATTCAACCCATCCACACCTGTTACAAACATATCATCTACATATAGTAGGAGTATTACTGGGTTCCCTTCTTCAACCTTGTAGTAAAGGTTGGAATCTGCTTTACTCTTGGTAAAGCCCAAGCTGGATAGGAAGCTGTTAATTCTGTCGTACCATGTCCTAGGTTGCTATTTTAAATTGTACTGGGATTTCTTAAATTTACACACATGAGTTTCCCTGTCATGTGTCTCAAAACCGAGTGGCTGCTCCACATACACTTCCTCTTCTACTACACCATTCAAGAAAGCAGTCTTGACATCCATCTGGTGTATCTTTCATTTCATCACTGCAGCCAAAGCAAGTATTGTTTACCTTCTTCTTGTGAGAGCCATTTTTGTTTCTAGGACAATCACTAGCAAAGTGTCCTCTTTCATCACATGTATAGCATCTGAATTTAGGTAAATTTTTGCTAGATCTTTTAGGGTTATCTTTCTGGTGGGAGTGCTTACCTTTTTGATAGTCTGTTCTACTTTTCTTAGATTGTACTGTGAGAGCTTGATCTTCACTTCCCATATTTTCTTCTTGGGCTATTATTCGAGCTTCTTCTTGTGAGCATTCTTCCCACAGCCTACTAAAATTGACTAGCTTCTTTCTTGCACAAATCCCTTGAATGAAGGAGTCCCATGATCTACGGAGACCATTCAAGGTAGTCATCACAATTTCTACATTCTCCAATTCTTCATCCACTGCTTCAAGTTGTTCTTTGATCTAGGAGACCCTTGTGAAGTATGATTGTATGGTTTCCATATTCTTGATCTTCACCTTCTTCAACTAGTTCCTCAAAGTCATTTTCCAATTTATGTTCTTTCCTTCAAACAGTTTGGTCAGGGCATCAAACATTGCTTTAGGTGTCTTTAAGGAGGACACCTATGGTATGAGGTGATCCTTGAGTGAATAAACAATAATCCTCTTAGCCATGATCAATTTATTTTTATGTAAGGACTTAGCCTCATCTCCCTCTGGAACTGGAACCTCTTCATTGATGTAAGAGTCCAACTCATTTTCTTCCAGGACCAGGGAGATCCTATACTTCTAGGCTCAGAAGTTAGAAGCTCCCTCAAGCTTTTCATCAAGCTTGGTATGATGAGACGTCTTAACTAAGAACCTCAAATGGAAATACAAAATATTTAGATCTTACCAATTTGAGAAACTAAAAAATGGATATGGAGTTGTTCTTCTGTAATGTTGGTTCTCTAGTTCTAGGGAAGATTAGGGTTTGGCTTTCCCAGAGAAATCTTAGTCTGGGCTCACTCAAAAATTCTTCTTCAGTGAAAAGCCCTAATTTCTCGATGTAGTGGTAGGTCAAAAACTGAAAATGATCTGAACCAGATTCTGCTTCGACAGAAATATGTGAACTTCAATGGAGGTTCAACCTAGTCTCCTTTTGCTGATGGATTTTGGAGAGAGACCCAAAAAATAAGAAGCCTTGGTTTCCACAGATGCATAGTGTCTTCTTCTCAGGTTAGCTCTGATACCATGTTATATTTTTATCATTTAAACAGTATTATCTTTAGATCTTTAACTGAGAGAATAACACGCATAACATTCAAACATAAGAGACAATAGATACAAAGATTTTCCTCGGGGAAACCATAAAGGAGAAAACCTTGCAACCTCCTCAGAGATAGAATCAACACCAAAAGAAAAACCCAAAACGATAAGATGATCTCCCGACAGCAGTACTCTCTCTCTCTCTCTTGTCCCCGCTTCTTCTTTCTCACTCAGTTATGCGCTACAACTGAGTGTGAGTGAATGTGTGATAAATAGAGAGGCTCACTCTCTATTTATACTAATTCCTGATTTGACAATAACTCACTAGGGCTGACTTCTCTAGGAGAGTCTAATAACCCCGGGGCCCCACAACTGCGGGGACATTAACCCTTGATCAATAAGGAGGGTTACCCTCTATGACTTTACATTAATTGTTTACATTATTGAATCTCCCGATAGGAACATCGGGGCATGACATGACTCAATTACATTACAGATACTTCCCAGAATAAACATCGGGGTACAATAGATAAAATATACAAGTGAATACATTCTGAAGTTACAAATACATCAACATTTATTGGCTTGGTTGGACAGTTTGTGAAACCCAACTACAGGTTGGTTTGATTGTGTTCTGATGAGTGTTGGTTGTGTGCAATCCTATTGTTCCTTGTGGAAATCATGCCCATCTCGGGGGTGGAAGTGTGTTGAGAGATTAAGGAACACATTGGCCTATAGTTGGGTGGAATGTTGCAGTCACCTATCTAGTTGTGGGACATCTTAATCATCAAGACAAGAATCTTTGTTACTCTATCATGCAATGTATTTTCTTATGAATGACTATACTGGATATGTAGAATGCTTATGAATATGATGAATTGCTATGTTCATGTTGAATGCTTGTGGATGATTAAGTAGAGGTTCACTTGTGTATGAATGTCCATGTATTTGCTTCTTTATGCCTGGTAATTTTTATGCATTTTTGCCTAATTCCATGGAGGTTGGAAGCCTATTACATAGTCATAATGCTTCTGACTTAGCGTTCCTCCATTTAAAATCCTCCTAGGGAAGGCAGAAGGCAGAAATCATAACAAAGGAAAAGTTGAACATGGAAAAATTGTTGTGTTTCTGCAGCCCGGGATCCACAGTGGAAGGCAAGAGAAATAATTTTTATCAAAGAAGAATGTCGGATTTCTGACTTCTGGGATCCGCCTACAGAAGGTGGAAGTCAGAATGTGGAAATCAGGAGAAAAGATAAGGCAGGAAGTGAGATTTTTACACCTCGGAATTTGTCTATGGAAGGAGACTTGACGGGAGATGAAAAACTGGAAAAAGGGTAAGGTAAGAGTTGGTCTTTCTATTTTTGAGTTCTGCACTGGAGGTGCAAAAGGCGGAAGGCAGAACTTTCGTTGAAGAAATCTATCATGCATTATGTTTTCGACTTGTGAGTTCCTAAGTTGGGAAAGCAGAAGGCAAAAGGTAGAAGGAGGAAGAGACATCAAGTGTTTTGTCACATTTTGAGGTTCCGATTTCTGAGTTTCGAGGTGTGGAAGGAGGAAAGTGCAAGGCAGAAGGCAGAAGGGCCGTTAAATGTTTCCATCGCACATTATGCTTCTAATTTATTATTTTCGAGGCCAGAAGGAGTAAAGCGGAAGGCGGAAGGTAGAAGGCAGAAGAGAGATTAAGTATTGTCCGTCGAACTTTATAATTCTGATTTCCGATTTTCGAGGTTGGAAGGGCGGAAGTGTGGAAGTGTAGAATGTAGATTGCACAAAGACAGTTCCAGTGTGGAAATGATCATTCTAGTTATAGAAGGGATCTGTCAAGGGCGGAATGACTATTACAGTGATGTATAGGTGTTCTCAAACCTGATAATGAAAATGTAAGTGTGTGTTAATGCCCATGCTCGGTGTTTGAAAAGAGAACAAGTATTCCTGAGGCAAAAGATTTCAAATTCTAACAAAAAAATTGAATGTGATCGCATAATCGTATTGAAAGTGGATCAGCTTTAAGATTTCCTGTTCAAGATGATTAAATAAACAAAATTCCCTTATTAACTTAATCAAACTCTAGTTTGACTCAAAGATTTCAAATAACTTCATCATGATTACAATGATGTGCAAATAGTAATGCACAGTGTACAATAACACACAATGAAAAGGGTTTAGTCATCACAATTGGATAACATGTGGACGATGAGAGATATCAATCCATGATCTATCTAACTCGATCTTCACCAAAACTTGTCAACCACAATATGTCTATGCTAATCAAAGGATTGCACCAATGGTTGATTGACTATTCCAAGGGATCTACTTCATTGAATTAGGAGCTAGCTATGCTTAATCATGGTCTAACTATGTTGATCAAGATCTAACTTTGTTGAACTTAGACTAATTGAACTAAACAAGATCTAACTCAAAATCTGCCATAGGGACCTGTACTTAAGTGTCATTGTTGTATTCAATGGATTAGTAGCCATATGTGTTGTATCTATCAAAAGGAATACTTTATCAGTTAAGTAAATAATTGTAATCAACCCATAATCCTATATAAAATGCATACCACATGTACATCAACCTTACTATCCATGGTATCCCATTTCTAGCTTTATTGTGTTCTCAAGTGTTGAAATAACAAGAAATGGATAGTTTTTCTTACCACAAAAAAGGATCCATCATCTTCCCACAACATAAACAATTGCACATCATTGTGTAATCAAGGAAGGAGACCTATATTTTTTGTAGATGTCTCGTCTTCTACTTCTTTGAGGTCCGAAGCCAAAATTTGGTTGTTTCCCCTACTTGTTGGCATCCTTTATCTTTCTCTATCTTCTCTCAAATTTTTTTCTATAGTTGCACACTAAATTTTCTATTGGTATCAAGTAGGAGCATATGGGGACTAAACTTTAACTCAATCCATTCCAACCCCATATTTTCCAAAGTAGGTATATATAAACTAGACTTAAACAATGCCATTTTTAGATTAGATGGTGAGTGGATCTCTAGATGTTGTAGTTTGGAGGGTATATCCTTTCATTTTGTTGCATTCTATTTGATTACTCAGTCTCTTCCTTCTCCCAATGCTTCCTTTCTGAAATGTGTTATCGATGTTGCTTGCTTCTCTTTCAACATAGCGGTCAATTTAGGATCTTTTCCTAGGGGTGAACACTACTTTGGTTGAGTTCTATACTGAGGAATTTTTTGCGAGGTTTTTCTCCCTTGTGGTTTACCCGAGGGAAATATTTGTGTTCTTTTTCTCTTGTGTTTTCTATTCTTATTGTTATTTCAATGATATACTAGTGACTATTTGTTTTAAGATATCATCTAAGCAAATTAAGAAAAATCAACATCATATACTTCCTCAGGCGTCTTGAAGGAAGACACATGGGGGATGAGGTGATCCTTAATAGAATCTACAATGATTCTCTTGTCCTTAGCCAATTTCTTCTTCTAAGTAGCCTTAGCCTCATATCCCTCTGGTTTTGGAACTCCTCCAATGATGTACTAATCCAAATCATTCTCTTCAACAACCAGGGAGATTCTATACTTCTATGTTCAGAAGTTATCATCCCCTCCAATTTTGTCCTCAAGCTGAGTATGGTGAGTCATATTTTCAAATCAGAACCTCAAATGGAAATAACAAATATTTAGATCTTACCTATTTGCGGTGTCTGACCTGGTTCCGAAGCTGGATCACCTATGGTTTTTCAAAGAAACCCTAATTTTCCAAATTTGGAGTTTGGGAATTCTGTTTGGACAGAAAGATGTGCCTCCCTGAGGAGTGTTTCTCAGGATGTTCACTTCCTGAAGACTAAGGTGGAAATCCTCCGAAACTTGATGCCCTAGTTTCTCCCGACACTAATGTCAGGGTCAAATTGAATCTTCTTCAAATCTAAAACTGCTTCCACCAAAATAAGTGCCCTACTAAGGTAAGTTAGCCTAGATCTGTTTTCTTGATGATCTCTAGAGAGAAAACCTTGAACTAGGAATCCCTAGTTACCGCTGCTGCACAGTGCCTTCCTTCTGAGAGGCTCTGATACCATGTTAGTTTTTCTTAGATCTTGTTATCTTAATTAGGATATTTATCTAATCTTGAAGTTTAAAGATAAGTTTATCTTGTAATTGATTTTATGTAAAGTATTTGTCAATTCCTGCTAACTCTCATGGTTAAGGTGTGGGTTTCATTTGCAAGGTGACCTGAGTTCAATACCCTTAGGGGTGACTTAGTTAGGAGAATACACCAAAAAATCCATCCATGTTAAGAGTTGGTGTGGCCCAGGCCAGGTGTGATACCTAGGTGACTTTGATGGATTAGATGGCCCTGGGTTGCAGTTTATTATCCAATGGTTGAAATGCACTTGCCTCAAGTGGTGGGCAATTATAAAAAACAAAAAACAAAAATTATGTAAATTATTGTTTAATTGAAATTTACAATTTATAATTTAATCTCTCATTTACTCATGACACATAGTTGATCATTTTATCTATTTTAATGCAAGTTTAATTACATGTATACATTTTAATTTGGTGTTATCTTCACATCTATGACATTATTATTTATTCTTTAATTGATGAACACCAATATTTGATATTTAACTAGAACATTATAAAAATTCATGGTATTTAAGAAATTATTTACATCCTATAAGTTTAAATTGAAGAATAATGAGTACCAAAAACAAAATGAATACAAACGTATTAAAGTATTAATAATTGCAATAATTATGCAAAACCCACATATCATTAATGACTAGATAAACTACTAAATATAATTAATATTAATGACAATTATTGAAAAATTAGCTAATAAATATTCTACCAGTTTATAAGTGAGATCAACTAATAATTAATCTAAATACAACTAAATTTGAGTCACATTATAATGGATTGCAAATTTAACACTTTTGGTTGTCTTCCCACGACAATAGTTTATATACATGTTTTACTTATTTTTTTCAATCACAAATTTGTCATTTTATACTAGTGATACTGTTACTTCTTAGTTTCTAATTAGAGATCCTATTAGAGTAGGGAAGATAAAGAACATTGATCGTTTGACTCTTCCCAACTTCAATGTTGTTGTTAATAAATATCTAGAGACGTTGCTCTTTGAATTTGACGTGCTCTATTGAAATTATGATTATTATTCAAATGCTCATAAGTCAAAGTTATTTCCAACTACCCTCAAGAATGTAGCTTTTCTATGGTTCATGAGGCTTAGAGGGATTTATATTCGAACCTAAGAAGAAATGAGGCAGAAATTTATGAAGAAATATCAAGACTACTGCAAAGCACATGATGGGAAAGAAGAAATTTTCAAGATAACCTAGAAAGAAAATAGAACTTTGGAATAATAGGTCGATGGAGAGATTCTTGTTTAACTTGCAATGACCAAAACAAAATAGGTTGGGCTCAAAAACTCTAAGAATTCGATTTTAAAAGGAATTCAATATGGTTGCATTGATGTACATAATTTGATGGGATCTATTGTTGTTTCTCTTCTGGGTTATACAAAAATGTGTGACCTCTACAAATGATATTCCAATGGCAATGCAAAAGATGGAAAATCGCTTGGGATATTTTAGGTTAAGTTACGAAATCCATAGAGAGCTTGGTTACTATGACAAAATTAGAAATCTTCTTTCAAAACTAATATTTCAACTTCTTAAGTTCTTAGTTGAATGCTCTGCTAGCAACAAAAAAAGTTGCGGTGAGGTAGGGTTGGCCAAGTATCAATTTTCTATACCAAATGTCAAAAGGAGCGTCTCCTAAGAGACTTCCCATTGAACAAGGTCAAAACTGTGGCATATGTGAGTAGAATCATGCAACTGATAACTACCTTTCATTTCCAAAGTTAAAAGCAATATACCAAGGGGGCAATCAAGAGACATAACAAATTTGATTTGTTGATTAAAAATTGTCATGGAAAATATGACCACCAAATATGATTTAAAACCCATCTTAATTTTCTAATTCATTTTGCTAGCATTTATTATCCCCCTTAGAGTTGGTATCCACCCATACCATGGTAGCCATGGGCTCCTAAGCAATCCCAAAACCAACCTTGGCAATAATATTGGGGAGGGTCTCCCTTTGGACATATGCCACAACAACCAACCTAACAGTAGTACCGTCAGCAACAACACTGCCACAATGATTGCAATCATTAAATCAAATAATTCACCACAAAGACATTCTTAATTCCTACTCAACCCATCCCTAACCCAAACATTAAAGTGACTCAAACCACTTACAATGTTGTGTTACTCGATTACCCCTCTTACTTTATTTCCCTTTTGGATTGCCAAGAAATCCATTTACAATCATATAGAGTTGTTAATAACAGAACTTCCCCAATCATATTACTAAGAGCATATTTGAAAAAATAAAATTCCCCAAACTAAGGATATCAAACTTATTTATGAAGAATCTAACATGGGAAGTATAACAACATTTCTCCCAACCACCACTCAATCTATACTCAATTGACTAGTTGAGTCTAGCCCGAAAGGACCCAACCAAGACTTCCAAAGTGTTAATGTATTACAAAATAACTTAAGCAAATAAATATTTATTTATTATTATTTTAAAATATTTAATATTAAAAGTTTTAATATATAAATGGAAAACTTGACCTTTTATAAAAATTTAATAATAAAATTGGAAAAATAATTCAATAATAACATCTTAATCCCATGAAAATAGGGTTGGAATGTTGTGCTAGTCGATTACTCCTCTTACTTTATCTCCCTTGTGGATTGGCAAGAAATCCATTTACAATCATATAGAGTTGTTAATAACAAACTTCCCCAATCATATCACTAAAAGTATATTTGAAAAAATAAAATTCCCCAAACTAAGGATATGCAACTTATTTATGAAGGATCTAACATGGGAAGTGTAACAACATTTCTCCCAACCACTACTCAATCTATATTAAAGTGACTAATTGAGTCTAGCCCCTAAGGACCCAACCAACTGAGCTATGTGGGAGACTTCCAACATATTAATGTATTATAAAATAACTTACGCAAACAAATATTTATTTTTTATTATTTTAAAATAATTAATATTAAAAGTTTTAACATATAAAAAGAACAATTCAGCTCGCTCTAGAAGAACAACACTTGGGAATTGGTTGATCTTCCCCTAGGGAGGAAGCTAGTTCAATGTAAGTGGGTTTTCAAGACCAAGTTTGATGTTGATGGTTCACCTTTGAAATATAAGGAAAGGTTGGTATCCAAGGGCTACTCAAAAGTACATGGTATTGACTACAATGAAACCTTTGAACCAGTGACAAAGATGGACTCCATAAGGCTAGCTCTAGCCATTGCAGCTTTGAAGCAGTGGGAAGTGCATCACATGGATGTGAAGTGTGCTTTCCTAAATGGGGATCTCAATGAGGATATTTACATGAAGCAACCTGAAGGGTTTGTTTCTAATCCATATTTAGTGTGCAGGTGAAATAAATCATTGTATGGGCTCAAGCAAGCCCCCATGGATTGGTATGCCAAGATTGATAGATTTTTGTTGTCACTGAGTTTTGTTCGATGCAAGTCTGATCCTAATGTCTATTTGAAGCTGATTCATGGTTTTTTGATGATTATTTTCTTGTATTTGGATGACCTATTTATTACAGGAAGTTCAAATAAAGAGATTGCCTCCTTGAAGGATGCAATGAACCATGCATTTTCTGTGACAGATTTGGGATTGTTGAGCCAATTCTTGGGTCTCGAAATTGCTCAATCCCAACATGGAATCAAATTATATTTTCTCATCAAGTTCAACATGAAATATTTCAAGCCAAACAAGACTCCCTTCCTTTTAGGAGTTAAGCTTAAAGAAGCAGTTTCTTCTCCTATGGTAAATAATACACTATATAGGCAGTTGATTGGGTGTTTGCTTTATCTTACACACACTTGAACTGATCTATCTTATGCAGTTAGTATGGCTTTGATATATGTGGATTAGACTAATGAGATCCACTGGAGAGAAGCCAAAAGGATCCTAAACTTTGTTCAAGGAACAAGAACTCATGGGATCTTCTACAAAGCAAAATCTAATCTTCATTTTATTGGCTTTACTGACAATGATTGGGAAGGTGACAACACAGATAAAAAGTATACATCAGGATATGTGTTCATGCTTATAAAAGGACCAATCAACTGGTCAAGCAAGAAGAAGAGTGCCATATCACTCTCATCATACTGAAGTAGAGTATAGAGGAGTTGTAAATGCAGCAACTCAATGTTTGTGGTTGTAGGGGATACTTGGAGAATGTTGCTTCGAATCAAATTTTTCAACTATTATCTACTGTGATAATAAGAGGACCATTAGAATATACAATGATCCAATTTAAAAAAAGTAAACCAAGTACATTGAGATCCATATGCACTACATCAGACAGCTTGTGCATGATGCTACCATTGTTCTACTCTTCTGTGCATCTTCAGAACAAGTAGCAGACATCTTCACCAAAGGTTTTTGTGAGAAGACCTTCGGCAATGTCAAATCACTGCTGGGGATTTCTGATCATGCTATGAAGCATGATTGATGACAATATTTCCAAATTTTGTTTTTCCTATCCATGTTTAAGTGAGGATGTTCCCACTAGGGTTTTGCCTCTTTCCTTGGTTGTATGGACAAGCAGTATGTAAAGGGTGACTAAGCCTTGTTTCTAGGCCCTATATTTTTATGATATTTACTCATAAATTCAGGCTTAAGGGGGGGTGTTAGAATAATCAACCCATAGTTACCTACATTAGACATTAATTAAACTATTTTTGTCTCATTACCTAGATTCCATTCTATGCTAGTTTCCTTCTACATGTCCTAGAAGTCAACACTTGCTAAAAATGAGTCATGGAGTACTTGGGAAAAATCTTGGAAACTAATTTTAGAATTTATACTTTATTCCAAATTCTCTAAAGTGCATATCTGCTTTTTCTGAAAAGCTGCCTTGCTTTATAGCTGATTTAAGGCAAAAGGAAAAGCTAGTCTAGGTGTAATTGCCTTGTTTTTTCCCACATAATCCTCCCTCCTTTTCTCCAAATAAAAGCATTTATGAGTTTTCTTTCCATCCCTCTTTAGCTTTCCCACTTTACTTAGTGAATTTTTGAGCGTCTTCATAGATTTGGAAACTGCTTTATGCCCCTATGGGGGATTTGAGTAGATTTGGTAAGCCTGCTTTTTGACTATTTCGAATGGCATCCTTATGCATTCAAACTTCTCATGTAATTATATATTAAAGCAGCCTATTACTTCATAATGTTGTCTATTATACACTTACTCAATATAGATTAGTGTTATCCTCCAATTTCTGTCTCCTTTGGTGTTAATTTTGCATGTTTGATTAGCAATTTTGTGAGTGTAATTGTTCTATCTCCTGGGTTCAATTTCCAAAGTTGTAGGTAAGATTGCTGAAGAATCTGTTTCTATTTTGATCGACCCTATATCTACTCACAGTTATATCACTCTTAGAGTTGTTGATATTTGCACCTTTAAGAAGTTAAAGCATATCAAATCATGGTTAGTCCAAATAGCCACTGGAACCAAGAGAAGGTTTAGTGAAATGGTAAAGAAATGTCCATTGGTCATGAATGGACTAGTCACTTGTGTAGATATGAATGTTCTACTAATTGGTTCCTACGATGTTCTCATTGGAATGGACTGGTTGGAAGCACACAGAGTGAAGCTTGATTGTTACAACAAGACTTTTGAGTGCTTGGATGAAGAACTCAATTTAAAGGTTGTGAAAGGAATTCCAAAGGTGATTTCTGTCAGGCATATTTCAACCATGCAGCTGAAGAATTTCTGTAGGAAAGGTTGCAGATTGTATGCAACCCATGTGTTGGAGGCAACAGAGAATGAAACCTCTTTTGTTGGAGGACTTTCACGTGTTACAAGAATTCATGGATGTTTTTCCTAATGAGATTTCAGGGCTTCCTTCGAAGAGGGATATTGATTTCATAATTGAAGTTGTTCTAGGAGAAGCACCAGTGTCTAACACACCCTACAGGATGAGTACACCAGAAATGCTAGAGCTGAAGATGCAGTTGCAAGATTTGTTGGAGAAGAAGTATATCAGACCAAGTGTGTCACCTTAGGGAGCACCTGTGTTGTTTGTGAAGAAGAAAGATGGTACACTCAGATTGTGTATTTATTACAGATAGTTGAACAAGGTCACTGCGAAGAATACATACCCTTTTCCTAGGATTGATGAGCTCTTTGATCAAATGAGAGGAGAAAATGTATTTTCCAAAATTGACTAGAGGTCTGGTTACCATCAGGTAAGAATCAAGGATGAAGATATTCATAAGAAAACCTTCAGAACAAGGTGTGGACATTATGAGTTTGAAGTGGCACCATTTGGTCTCACAAATGTGCCAGCTACATTTATCTACCTTATGAAAAGTGTTTTCAGCATGTATCTAGACAAGTTTTTTATTGTCTTCCTTGATGACATTCTCATTTATTCTAAGAATGAGGAAGATCACGAAGAACATTTTAGATTGACATTGTAATTGCTAAGGGAGCGTAAGTTGTATGCAAAGCTAAGCAAATGTCACTTCTACAAAGATAGGATTCATTATTTAGGTCACATCATCTCAGTTGAGGGCATATATGTAGACCCTGAAAAGATTGAGGTCATTATGAATTGGCCTACCCCAAGACATGTGTCAGATGTAAGATATTTTATGGGCCTTGTAGGATACTACAATAGATTCATTGAAGGATTCTGCAAGGTTTCACATCCAATCACTTCCTTGCAAAGGAAGGGAATAGAGTTTGAATGGACACCAAGATGTGAGGAAAGCATCCAGCAGCTGAAGGATCTTCTCACAAGTTTACCAGTTTTGAAAATTGCTGACCCAGAGAAAGACTTTGTGGTGTGTATTGATGCGTGTGGACAAGGACTGGGAGGAGTTCTTATACAAGACAACCACGTGGTATGTTATGAATCAATAAAGTTGAAGGATCATGAGAATAACTATGCTACTCATGATTTAGAACTTGTAGCCATAGTACATGCTCTCAAGATGTGGACGCATTACTTAATGGGTAGAAAGTTTGAGTTAAGGACAAACCACTGCGGTCTGAAATATTTGTTTGATCATCCAACTCTAAATGCTAGGCAAGCTAGATGCCTAGAGTTTTTATGTGATTTTGATTTTGAAATCAACCACATAAAGGGGAAAGAAAACAAAGTTGTTGATGCACTCAACAGGAAGGTGCATGAAATGTACTTGGCATCTCTTAGTATTTTTCAATCAGATTTGAGAGAGCGGAAATCATGCTATTGAAGATGAATTGTATGTGCAGGTAAAAGAAAAATTGCAGTAGCAAAGTCTTGAGAAGAGGTATGAGGCATATAAATTGGAAGAAGATGGACTTCTTACTTATAAAAATAGAATTTATATTCCAAGTGTAGCAGATTTGAGGAGAAGTGTTATTGATGAAATCCATCAGACTCCATATTTTGGTCACCCAAGATATCGGAAGACAATTGCTACAGCCAGAAAGCAGTATTTTTGGCCAGGAATGAAGAAGGACATTGCTTATTATATTTCAAAGTGCATGAAATGTCAGGATGTTTGTTGCACCCCTTGCAAGTTCTAGAATGGAAATGGGAAGTTGTTTCCATGGATTTTACTATAGGATTTCCAATGACTTGGAGGAAACATGATTCCATCATGGTTGTAGTGGACAAGTTGACAAAGGCAACACATTTTATACCGGTTAATTCCACATATAAAACTGATGTGATTGAAAAATTATTCCTGAAGAATATTTTCAAATTGGATGGATTTCCTAAGGAAATAGTCTCTAACAGAGATCCTAAGTTCACTTCCATTTTTTGGAAGGGTTTGTCTACAGATTTGGGTACCAAGTTGAAATTTTGCACTACCTACCATCTTCAGAATTTCGGTCAGACAGAGAGAGTGAATCAAGTGCTTGAAGGCATGCTTCACATGTTTGTGATGGACAAACCATCCAAGTGGGAGGATTATTTACACTTGGTAGAGTTTTCTTCTAATAATTGACAGCAAGCATACTTGGGGATGATTCCTTATGAAGCTTTGTATGGAAGAAGGTGTAGGACACCCGTGACATGGGAGAATCTAGTGAACATGATTGTACTCAGTCCATAATTGCTCAAGGAGATGGAGCATAAGGTTGCAAAGATCGGGAAGAATATGAAAGTTGCACAAGACAAACAGAAATGCTATGCTGATAAGCATAGGGTGGACAAAGAGGTTAATGTTGGGGATCATGTTTACCTTAGAGTGACTACAAGGAATATTTCGTTGAATCTTGAAAGTTGTCCCAAGCAATCTCATAGATACTGTGGACTATTTGAAGTGCTTGGAAGAATAGGGTCAGTTGCATATAGACTTGCATTTATTGCTAGCACTAGGGATCATAATGTTTTTCATGTTTCTTTTCTTAAGAAATATGTACATGATCCTAACCATGTGATTGATTAGGATGTGATTTAGGTGTAACTCGAGGGAGAGTTCCAAAGTGAGCCATTGTGCATCCTCGGTAGGAAGGTCACAGTGCTTCGGAATTAGGTCATTGAAGAGGTAAAGGTGCAATGGGAGCACTACAGTCCTAAAGAGGCTACATGGGAGATGGAGGATTCCATGTGATTGGCACTTCCATTTTTGTTCAATTTTGCAGAGCATTGAGGGCGGTACCAGTGTAGCATTTTATTTAAGTTTGTAAAGCACTGAGGACAGTGATGTTGTAAGGGAGAGGGGATTGTAATACCCCAGTTTTGACCCCTTGGTATTTAATTATAAATGATGTAAGTATTATATTTAAGTCATGCAAAGGATCTCAAGGCTAAGGCCCTCCCATTTATTGATGTTTTGTGGATAAGTGATCAAGGTTGATACCTATGGTTTTGGTGTCGAGTAAAAAACTGTATATTTAGATATATCATGTAACTGTACAAATTAATATAATACAACAACTAGCTACGGGACTACAAAATGTTAAAGAGATGGGGGCAAGATTCCATAAGGGATCGGGTGGGGAGATGTCCAACAGATGGCAGGTGAGAGATTGTAGGTTCAATCCTCATGAAAAACGTGTTTAAAAAACTTTGTTCTTTTGTCTCCCTAGTCACCCAAGCAAATGCAGAATTGTAATTAAATCCTTTTGTATAGAAATTCCATGCCTGCTAGCCGATGTTAAACAACTTGTTAGTTGAATCAGTGGAATTTTTGTAGTCCATTGGATCCGTGTCCCCACCAGATCAATGGTGGACTCCAAACTTGATGAAGCGGATTACATTGGAATTTCACGCATATCAAGAGTTTGTTAAGATGTTCTATTTGAATCAGCGAAATCACTGTGGGTCATCGATCTGTTTGACGTTTGATCTCAGCTGTAGATCTATGTAAAAGTTTCTTGTTCTTTGACCTGTCTACCCCGGTTTGTTCCCGGTACTCAGTCATTCAATTTTCTTGCAGGAAAATGGTTGAGGCAATTAATGCCTTGGGCAGAGAAAGCATGGCACTCGATTTCATGACTGAGTAAGCCTACAAGTCTGCAGTTTGAGGGAACCCATATTATTTCTTCTATAGCAAGCAAAACCCACATGAATGTGTGCCTAGTAGATCATCTGGATTTTACCTAAAGGGGGGTAATTCATTATGTTCATTAGCATTATTCACAAGGGACACTGGAGTCATTCACTCATGATTGTGCATTGCTCTGCTATCTAGAGTCGCAGACGAGTGGTTCCACATTGATTTTCATTGTGTTACAAAGTGAATCCTTTGTACTTTGCTTTTCCTTGTGGATTGTTTTGTTATGCGAAATTTTTTGGTTTGAAGACTTAGGAGTGGAGGAGGGATAGAATTGGATGATAAGCCTAGTGAAGAGAGGAACCACACAGACAGATTAAGAGGGGTTGGTAAGTCCTACCTGCACACCCGAGATAATACTAGAAGGGAAGGTATGGCCTAAGGGAATGTGTAGGAGTGAAGGGAATACTTATTTGTGTTGGGTGGTGTAGGATTTGTGGAGGCCAAGCCACACATGGTGTAGGTGTCCTTAGCTCTGGGGTTGAGTTGACTATCCTAGAAATTCTACCTTTCCACAGCCTTAGCAGTCTGAGAAACCCATCTATTAGTTGGTTGACTATATTTTGAGGTGAGTGTTGGCTTGCATGAGTAAGTCCAAGGAACCCATATGTTATTGGCTTGTTTCCTTAGTATCATGTGAAACCCAATTGTTTATTTTTAGATTTTTATCATTTAGATAGTATTATATTAGGATATTTAACTAAGACAATAACAAGCACAACAATCAAACATAAGAGACAATAGACACAAATATTTTCCTTGGGGAAACCATAAAGTAGAAAACCCCACAACTTCCTTAGAGATAGAATCAACACCAAAAGAAAAACCCAAAACAGTAATATGATCTCTCGACAGCAGTAGTCTCTCTCTCTCTCTTGTGCCAGCTTCTTCTTTCTCTCTCAGTTATGCGCTACAACTGAGTGTGAGTGAATGTGTGATAATTAGAGAGGCTCACTCTCTATTAATACTAATTCCTGACTTGACAGTAACTCACTAGGGACGACTTCTCTAGGAGAGTCTAATAACCCTAGGGGCCCACAACTACGGGGACTTTAACCCTTGATCAATAAGGAGGGTTACCCTCTATGACTTTACGTGAATTGTTTACATTATTGAATCTCTTGATAGGAACATCGGGGCATGACATGAATCAATTACATTACAGATACTTCCTGGAATAAACATCGGGGTACAATACATAAAATATACAAGTGAATACATTCCAAAGTTAAAAATACATCAACAATCCATCTTAACTAGGAAGGTATTCTCTCGACACAATTAATCAGCAAAAGTGTTCTTCTTTGTATCATCTGGATCATCATCAAGTTATCTTCATCTTCAAGTCATCTTCATCTCTGGATTTGGATCATCACTGGATCTAGATCATCACTGCTAGATCAACACTAGGTCATCATCACTGGTGTTATCTCTCAATTCTTCTAATCATAGGAAGTTCTATAGAGACAGCCCTTTTTCATGATGGTTGTAGTCCTAGCCTCCGTGTAGGTCTTTTTCAGTGCTTATATCTAACCCTTGGTCAGAATGGCTTGCCCAGCACTTACATCTGACCATGGGAGGAACACATCCAACAACCATGTCAAAAAGGCACTCCCAACACTTACATCTTGCCATGGGAGGAACACATCCAACAACCATGTCAGAAAGGACCAGCACTCACATCTGACCATGGGAGGAACACATCCAACAACCATGTCAGAAAGGCTTCAGCACTTATATCTTACCATGGGAGGAACACATCCAACGACCATGTAAGAAAGGATCTGCACTTACATATGGCCATGGGAGGAACACATCCAACAACCATGTCAGAAAGGATCAGCACTCACATCTGACCGTGGAAGGAACACATCCAAAAACCATGTCAAAAAGGCTCAACACTTATATCTTACCATGGGAGGAACACATCCAACAACCATGTAAGAAAGGCTTTGCACTTACATATGATCATGTGGGAAAACATACCGTAGTCACATCAGAATGGCTCTGCACTTACATTTGATCATGTGGGAACACATCCCTCAGTCACATCAAAATGGCTCCTGCACTTATATCTTACCATGGAAGGAACCAATCCTACCATGTCAGAAAGGCTGTCGGACTCATCAGCTCTCCTTGAGGGGAACCTCGATCTGAAGAACACAAAGCTTCTCCCTGAAGTATTCAAACTTCATTATGGCCAATGGCTTGGTTCACACATAAGCTATATGCTCATCCGTCGCAACATACTGGATCTTCAGTGCTCCTCTCTGCATCATATCCCTGATATAGTGATATTTGATCTCGATATGCTTGGACTTTTCATGGAACACTGGGTTGTCAGACAACTTCACACAACTCTGGTTGTTGCAATATATACAAGTAGCATCTAACTAGATATTAAACAAATCAAACAGTACCTTCCTGAACCATACTGTGTCACAACTAGCTAAACAAGTTGTGACATACTCTGCTTTAGCTGTACTCAGTGCCACACAAGACTGTTTCCTGCTAAACCAAGAGATCAGACCTGATCCCATAATGAAGCAGTACCCTGAAGTGCTCTTCCTATCGAAGGCACTACCTACCCAATCTGAATCAACATAACCTTCCAGGTTAATATTTTGAGCCACCTCATACTTGAGTCCATAATCAACTGTACCCTTTAGGTACATCAGAATATGCTTTGCAGCAATCAGGTGAACATGTCTAGGATCTGTCAAGAACTTGCTCAATGTGTTCACATCAAAGAAAATATCCGGTCTCATATTTGTTAGGTACATCAAGGACCCAATCATCTGACGATACATCGTAGCATCAACCGAATCTGATGAAGCATCACTTAAAAGCTTTAGGTTCAATGCCATAGGTGTGGTCATGGCCTTGTACTCCATCATCTCGAACCTCTTCAGGATCTCTACTACATACTTTCCTTGTCTTAGGGAGATTCCATTTGCATTCTGCCACACCTGCATGCCTAGAAAGTAGTGCATCATAGCCAAGTCCTTCATCTCGAACTCGGAAGCAAGCTTCCTCTTCGTATCAGCAATCAACCCATCCACACTTGTTACAAACATATCTTCTACATACAGTAGGAGTATTATTGGGTTCCCTTCTTAAACCTTGTAGTAAAGGTTGGAATTTGCTTTACTCTTGGTAAAGCGCAAACTGCATAGGAAGCTGTCAATTCTACCATACCATGTCCCAGGTGCCTATTTTAAACCGTGTAGGGATTTCTTCAACTAACACACATGAGTTTCCTTGTCACATGTCTCAAAATTGAGTGGCTGCTCCACATACACTTCCTCTTCTACTGCATCATTCAAGAAATCAGTCCTAACATCCATCTTGTGTATCTTCCATTTCATCACTGCAGCCAAAGCAAGTATTGATCTGATGGAAGTGTATCTGGCTACATGTGCAAAAGTTTCTTCATAATCTATTCCTTCTTTCTGGGAGAAGCCATGAGCCACAAATATTGCTTTATATTTCTCTATGCTGCCATCTGTAGCATGCTTGATCTTGTAGATCCACTTGGAAGTCACGATAGACTTCCCTTCTGGTCTAGGAATAACATCCTAGACATCATTCTTGATGATCGACTGGTACTCCTCGATCATAGAATCCTTCCATTATTTCTTCTCGGTTGCTTCTTCATAGTTGGAAGGTTCTTTATCAATGATGTCACATAATAACAGAGCAGGACCTGGTTCTTTTCCTCTCTCTGTGCATTTCTTTTGGAGCCCCATATCTTTCTGCACCTTGGATAGACTCTCATACCCATGCACATTTCCTCTTATGAGGATTCTACTCTTGGGTTGGATCTATAGGTTCCTAGGATTCTTCTATTTCTCGATATTCATCTTGATTTGTATCGTTCATAATTGTATCTTGAATTTTGGGTACTTCTGTTTCTTCAGAGTCTTCAACTGGTCTCTTTCTGGATTTGTTGTAAGTTGAATCTTCGTCGAATGTTACGTCTCTACTAATGTCAATATTCTTGAATCCTGGGAAGTATATGTAATGTCCTCTTCTGCTTAGGCATTGAGGACCAACACGCTAACCTATGTGATTCCTATAGGTTCAAGTGGGTACTAACAGTCAAGGAATCGGCCAAAGACTGATGCCATATATAGAAGATCTAGGGCATCAATATTATATCACCATTGGGTTGAAGAGGGCCACTAGAGCCAAAGGCCACCTGCATGCATGACATCCGGGCATTATTTAATGAGGCATGCACCCGTTTAAGTCTCCATGCACATGCATGCAAGTCAACTGCAAATTAGAAGATAAAGTGCCCTAGTTAGGTCAAAAGTTAGGGTTTTCATAGTTGAGAGTTATAAAAGAAAGATAAAGTGAATGGAGAAGTCACTTATGTGATAATTGATTTGTGGAGTCGAATTGGAGAGATCGGCGAGCTAATTTGGGGTTGAGTGCATGCTCAGCTAACTGGTGTATTTCGGTGGAAAAATCTATCTGCCCTAGTTCATCATCAGGTTGGATCATCCAGGTTCAGCACTAGGTCATCATCATGTTACATTCAGCAGTTATTCTGGGAGGTTGATTATTCATCCAGCCAGAGGGTTTCACCGTCACATCGTGTCGCCGTGATTAGAGACAAAACAATTCGTTTTCTTGCCTAAAGGGTTCAGAAATTTTGCATACTGCTTCCATCATCATCAAAGGGGTATTATAACCCTAGTGCACATCATCTGGGCTTCCAGCATCAGCTTATTTATTATTATGTAGCTTATATAGTTTGAGAGGAGGGCGCATTCACCTATGGAGGACGATTTGGTGTATCTCCTTATTCCTCCGGCAGAATCCTTGCATGCTGGGACCAGTCTCTTCACCATCATCTGATCTATATACCAGTATGTATCATGCATTGATTTCTCCTATTTTATAGCATCTCAGTATTTTTCTAGGGCACATATTTGCATGCAACTGCATGCATGCAAAGTTTGGGGTTTGCTTTCCTATTTGATTAAGGAGTAAATCTATTAGCCATCTACATTATAGACATAAACAGGAAAATATTAGTTTGGGATATTACAGTGGTATCAGATTTATTTTCCTCGCCGATTGTGGGCATGCAAAAATTATAAATGAATCCAAGAGACCCATACAACATTACTCAGAAGAGATAGAGGTATAGAGACATAGAATAGGAGTTAGAGGACATAGATTTGGGGAATAGAGAGTATTAGTTTGAAAAAGGAAAAGAAAAAATGGCCAATGATGATAAAATGTCTTTCAATAGTCTCATATCAGCCATAAAAGAACTCACCACTGGGGAAAAAAAATGATGAGCACCTTCAGGAAAATGACTAAGAAGAATGGGCCCACCCCACACAGTCCCTTATTTCTCAACAGTGATAGGGTATCCACTAGCAGTAGTAGGGAGCACTTACATACCAACATGTAGAGTCATCCCCATATATACAAGCCTTTCTGACCTACCATGCCTCAATTCTTAGATAGTCTAGTTGCAGTGCCTCTAGCACAAGCAGAACCATAAGAACCCATGAGTGCCTATCTAAGAGAATAAAGGGCTTTAGGAGAGGACTTCCATTCAGCCATGACCTTCACTGAATTTTGCCACTTTAAAAGTAAGAACAAACCCAAAGCTTACAATAGGCCATTCCCAGAGAACTATGAGTTACAACGCATCGTAGGGAAACTGACTATCCCTACCTTTGAGGGCACCCAGGGTGGCCCAGCTAGGAATTGGGTGCAGAAGTTGGATACATACTTCCAGCTCAACCCCATGATTGAGACAGATGCCATTAAATTGGCTACTTTGTATTTGGATGGAGAAGCACATGAGTGGTGGTACCACGGGTTAGTGACATTGGGTCACAACACCATCACCTCATACATATATTTTACACAGAGGCTCATTAAGCGGTTTGATCGGAAGGATCTAGAGGTACACTTTAGGGAGCTGGTACAGCTCAAGCAGACAAGGAGTGCAGATGCTTTTATTTCTGAGTTTCAGAGGATAGCAATCATGGTCACAGATATATCTGAGAGCAAGTTGATTATGTTGTTCACTGAGGCTCTCACTGAACCCTTACGGGGATGGGTCAAGTCTTATAGGCCCACAACCCTAGCAGATGCCATCAGACGGACTAGAGACTTGCAGGATGCAGTTCCCAAAAGTAGGTTTCCTCCTAGGACCAATGTTCCTATTAAAGATCAAGAAAGGAAACCATGGCCCAAGAAAGAATGGATGGACAATGATACCCGACAGGACCTTAGAAGAAAAAAGTTATGTTTCACTTGCTAGGAATCATGGATACCAGGTCACAGATGTTTAGGAAAAGGAAAGGCCTACTACATAGAGGATTATTCTGATAGTGAGGAGGATGAGGATTATCATGATCAAGAGCAGGGAGAGACAACAAACATAGTTGCTGAGAGACAGGCCTCAAGAGGTACCATTGCTACCATGACAGGGGTTCCTAGATTCCACACTCTTTGGATCAAAGGTACCGTACAGGGCCACAGAGTGGGAGTACTGATAGATGGTGGGACATCCCACAACTTTATTGATGCTGCATGGGTTAAAAAGAGAGACATTCAGACTGAGAGATTTTATGGGTTTTCGGTAGCAGCAGCAGGTCACACCATGGAGTGTAGTCAGAGGATTCCTAAATTAAAGGTAACGCTTGGGAATTATATAGTGATAGAGACATTCTATGTGGTAGATGTACCTGACATGAATGTGGTACTAGGATTTTAGTGCCTGTATTCCATAGGGAAGTATTCCACAAATTACCATACCATGGAGATGGAGTTTACAGGAGTAGAAGGACAGAAGGTGGTATTGAGAGGGATGAATACCTATCCTCCCACAGCAGTGACATCACACGGGATGGAGGCAGTACTTTGGAAGGGAGATATTGAGTGGGTTGCAAAGTGTATGGTTACCTTCAGGAAACCACCAGATGAGGCCACACAACATCCAGCAGATATAGAGTCCTTACTACAGAAGCACAAGGTAGTATTCGAAGACCTTCCAGCAGGTCGACCTCCAGATAGGGGATTTGAGCACATTATTGAGTTAGAGGAGGGGACCCAAGCAGTTATCACCACTCCTTACAGACATCCCAAGAGGTATAAAGATGAGATCAATAGTACAATCAAGGAACTACTCAAGTTGGGATACATCAAACCTAGCTTCAGTCCCTTCGCATCTTCAGTAGTGCTAGTGAAGAAAAAGGATGGAAGCTTACACATGTGCATTGATTACAGGGCACTCAATAAGAAGACCATAAAGAATAGGTATCCCATCCCTAGGATTGATGAGTTAATGGATGAACTACAGAGGCCAAAGTACTTTTCCAAAATTGATCTCCGCTCAGGGTACCATCAGATTTGGGTCAGGGAACAGGATGTTCCAAAGACCACTTTCCGTTGCCACTATGAACATTATGAGTTTCTAGTGATGCCATTTGGGCTCACTAATGCACCAGCTACTTTCCAATCATGCATGAACCATATATTCAAGACACAATTGCATAAATATATTCTAGTATTTTTTGACGACATATTGATATATAGTCAGACTTGGGAAGAACATTTGAGACATCTTGATGAAGTACTTGGTATTCTATAGGAGTAGTCACTATATGCCCAAATGTCCAAGTGTGAGTTCGACGTGCAGGAGATGTTGTACTTAGGACATGTGATAGGGGCCAACGGGGTCCAGGTGCACTTAGAGAAGATTCGGGCAATTTTGCATTGGCCTACACCTAAAACTGTGACAAAACTGAGGGGCTTTTTGGGCCTTTGCACCTACTACAGGAGGTATTGCAATGGATTCTCACAGAAGTATTGTAAGCATAGTCATCAAGTTTTTTTTTTTTTAAACCCAAACCAATCCGCATCTAACAACCAATTGGTCTGACAGTAAGAGTCACGGCTTTAAGCCAGATTACAAACTTTACTTTTATAAGTTCATCGTGGCTAAAAAGGCCTGAAACTACTTCCTCAAGTCTCGGCTGCAAAAGCTCGAGTTCAACATTTACAAACAACCACTAGGGTTTTAAAAAAAAAATTAAAAAGAACAAACAGAGCAACTAATGACCACGGCCGAACCAACAACCACAACACACGGCAGTGCCATCAAAATCCATGTTAAAACTTGTGCAAGAGAAAACCCTAGGTAAAACTAAGGCTTACCAGTTTAAAATCCTTCAAAAAAGATCTGTTGATGAAGTTAACAGTATTTCGAGTCACTGTGAGAAGCCTGCACTCAAATGATTGAAACATTTATATCAATATATAAACTCACAAATTAAAATAAAATAAAAATTATATATTGCAGAATAGTAAAAAAACTATTTTTTTTAGAACTTACCCTGGAGGCACAACGCAGCTTTTGGAAGTTGCAGTCTCACCCTAGCCTCACTCATGAGCTCCACGAGCTGGTTTAGAACCTTGCCGTAAATATTTTACTATTGGAATGGTCAAAGAGAAACCCCAAGCCATGATGAGGTGAGAAATAAATCCACGAGAAGAAACAAGCAGTAAAAACCAGAACTCAACTCTTTCCTTCAACAACCCTCTGAACACTATGCACAGTTAAACACCCACAGTAAAATGAAGTCGCATAGTAAAATAGTGATGACGAACCTAGCCCAACCTCCATCACTTTTTGCGTTAGACCAAAACCCTCTCACGAAGGCAAGAAGATTCATACTCTTACTACAACACCAGATCATGCAAATTAAAGATGCAGAGGAGATCGTTATGGCTCATGAAGGCCTGGTGCAAACGAATGAAAGTTTGACAGTAAGCCTGGCAGCCACGAGTTCTCGGCTCGACCACTCCATAGCAAGACTAAAACAAAGTGCGTTTTTAGGGTTTGAAGCCAGTTATATGGTGTCTCGAGTCAACAAAAACCCTAAGCTTCAATCACCAACCGCGTGTCCATCAAATAATTTACAAATTATGAGTATCGAGCCATAGTTGAGAGTCTCATTTCGAATCCTACATAATCATTAGGATTTAGGTCAAAACCTTATAAAATCATTGCATAATATCGTAACCTTGTTTTTTATATCATAACATCTCAAAATGAAATATATGCATATAACAAAAAATACAAGAAGGAAGATTATTTGGATCAAGTACTATGGTGGTAAACTTAACTACACATAACCCATTCTTTCACAGTAGTGTTATTACAATCATTTATGCACTTTGATAACATTAGAAATACCAACAATACCTTTTACAAGGTCAAGTTGCAAACAAATTTTTGTACTAGCGTTTTATCCTATGCTAGTTGAATATTATTCTCGATCTTGAAATTTTTACTTGTAACAACACTGCTTACATGTTTGGCACCTATAAAAGAAGCATCATTCCATTGCGTTAGCTGTAAGCTAAGTAAACCCCAATCTCATCTACGATTCTTTCCTACTTGACAAAAGAAAGTAATAACACACTTAGCATCATATTAAGATGCAATTTCCTTTCTTGCTTTCTAAAACATAAACCGTTTTGTTTAACATCCCTAACATAGTACTTCAAGATAAACTAATGAATTATAAAGAACTCAAGAAATATATTGCTCTTTGTTAATTATTACTATTTGAGTAACCACTAACAGTTATTGGTTCATTGGCAATGACATCCTTGAACTTTTTAAGTTACATGAAAAATTTTAAATTTTTATGAATTACAAGGTTATTACACTACCCCTCCCCTTCCAAAAAAGCATACAAAAAGGAGATGGAAACAACTTTATTTAAGAATGCAAATGTTGCAGACAACAATCGCATAATTATTTCTTTCAAAGGAAAATTTTTGGAGCTCCGGATACCTCAAAGAAGGCTAAGATTAAAGACGCAAGAGTGGCTATCAGCAACTTTCATACTCACATCCGCTAAGAAGTATCTGTCCACATTGATGGATGTTCAACTCAAGGTAGTAATTAATGCTTTGTTTTCTCTTTATAAATCTCTGCACTTGCTCTGTAGTTCTGTTGGATTTTTATGTAGTACGTTCTGCTTTCTTCTTTGTATTTTTTTCGTCCCTTTGGTACTCATATACAGTACATTCTACTTTCTTCTTTGTATCTTGTTCCTTCCATTGGTACTCATATAGCATGAATTGTGTAATTTTTCTTCTGTGAACCTTGATGGAACAATGTCGCAACAACTTTGTGAGACAATGATCGGATTCTTCAGCTGCATGATAAAATTTAAAAAGGTTTTGGCAAGTCTTTGGCGCTTCAAGACGTGAACAAGTATCTCATTCACATCTAAATGATGATAAGGTGATGCTCAACGTTGTAGGTAATTTTAAGCCTAAAATTATGATAAGGTGATGTTCAATGTTTGTAGGTAATTCTTGAATTATTTATCTTGATTAGCTTTAAGGTACTCGTGAAACTTCTCAATTGAAATAAACATAAAAGTTCTAGTTGTTTTGTATCTATATTTTTAGATATGTATATAGATATGTTTATGTTTATTTCTATAGAATTGTACATTATGTCATGGTGCATATATTATATGCATTTTGATAGAATATTGATCATAATAACTAACCACATGCACAGATGTTAATTTGATTTGTGTGGCTGCAATTCTAATATGAGAAAATATTGACCGCACGAAAGAATCGACTGAATCCCTCCATGCATACTGCCATTTAATATCTGTGTAACATAGTGAATTTCTTCTATTTGCTAAACATGTGATCATCGAAACAAGAATGCGTTCAACTTTGCGAAGAATAATCATACAGATAAGAGTAGCATGTTCCCTCAATACCATTTTTTTTATCTAGACATTCTAAGGTGCTCTCTTTTGCAGTTCAATTTTCCAACACAACTGAATCTGTAAGCACGTATTGCTCATATTGCGCTTCATCTTTATTATCTTTTATTTAATGAATTGTGTTAGTAATTTCATTTTCTTGTATTGCATTTTTCACTGGCGGTTGACTCATTGTAGCTCTTCACTTTGGGAATTGATAACATTGATTGTCTACCCCATTACCTTTTTACCGGCAACGACATTTTTAAATGCCACCAATCGATTGGAAAATTTTCCACCCTTCAGATTCTTAAATTGGAAATCAACATGAAGCTTTTCTGTGATTAAGGTTTAATGCATTCCGAACCAAGATACAAAAAAATTAGATCTACACTCTTCATTACTTCAAAGCTAATGATAATTTTTTGAAAGGGCATTGCCTCTCTGTAGATGTAAATCACAAGTGTTTCCTGAAGATTCTATTGTTATTCTATTGTTCTGTTTTTGTTGAGATTTTGCATTACAATATAGAATTGCATCAAATAACTAAAAGTTCATCTTGTTTTGTTTATCGTGGGTGAATTTTTTACATTTCAAGTGTTGTTACTTACTTTAGGCTGTAGGTATATTAACATTTCTCTTTTGTATATTAGCTTTTCAGTTTCTTTATTTACACTTTTAACAACTTACACTTTAAAAAGCAAGTTTTTTGTGTCAACACAATAAAATGTTTTATAAGCAATTATAAAACTAAAAGTTTACATTTTATTATTATTTATTATTTATAGATATGAATTGTTGCAATGAGTTAATATATTTTATTAATAATACAAGAAATTGCAAAATGTTGAATATTAAATATTTATAAATCAAAACTTTTTTAACAAGTTGGGAAAAATGATAACTAATTTTAACCAATATGGCAATATAGAAAAATAAAAAATGCAAATTCTTCAAGATTTAGAGTATATTAGTGTGGATTTCATGAGTCTAATAAATATGTATAAGATTGATGTTAAGTGTAAACATATGTTTGGAATTGACAAAATATTTGAGAATAGCATTGCATAAAATTGGAAACCGTTGCATTAAGAATGTATATACTTGATATGTTTTGTATGGATAATTTTTTGGAGGAGAGTATGCATAGCAATTGCACTAAAATTGAAGTAATTTGAAAAAAATTAAAATACCCATAATCTAAAATAGCATTGGCAACAATTGCATTAAGCAACAATTTGAAAAATGAGGCCAAACTAAGATTGTTTTAGTGGACTTGTCCATAATCTTAAAAAGTATTATTCTTAAAGATAGTGAAGTTGAAGCTTTTAAGTACCCGTGCTAGGTGCTAATTGATTCTTTGTAATGGAATTAAAAGCAAATTAAGTATTCAAAAGAACTACTTATTAGTCCACAACCTTTTTTTAACCATCACATATAATGATTAAAAACAGCATGATCATATACATAATGTTTCTCGATAAGTTCTATATGAATCAATATGACATATGCATGGAATATATCACCTTTATGTTGTAATGATTCACTAAATTTTATATAACCCTATATATTAAGTTCAGGAAAATAGCGGGTTGCAGTAATTATTGCAATTATAATGTATTGCTGAAAAAAATTCAAAGATTATGTATGACAATGCCAGGGATGGAGGAGCTAAATTCGCAAAAGAATTTAATGATAGGGATGGAAGGTCTATTTTGGAATAAGATAGTGATTTGGGATGTAGTGATCTACCAATTGCAACATGTGGACATTGCAACATAAAGTTAACTACAAGAACACTTTGATATATCTTGGTGATGGACATGTAAGCAAACAAAGATTATTGTTTCATCAAGAAGTGCAATTGTATATAACTATTTCATGGATTATATTCAATTGAACTTTCAATCATGGTTTCATTTTTATATAAACTTGTATATCTAGTTCTAGGGAAGATGGGGTTGAAATAAATATTGCAATTACAATGTATTGGTGGAAAATTTCACAGAGTGTGTATGACAATGATATGGATGGAAGAGCCAATTTTGCAATAAGATAGATTGTGATTATGGATATAGTGATGAGGCCTATTGTGACATTTTGATATTAAACATAAAGTTAGCTATAAGGCCCTTGTGATCTAATCTTGGCGATCTACATAAAAATAAACAAAAATAATTGACTCACAGCTCTAGTAAGTTTCATGAATTGTATATATAATTGTGTTGGATCTTGCAATGCATTCTCTATCACATTATGTAGCAAACTCATCAAGTCTATTTCATGAAATTGTTTCCATGTATTTCTCAATACTTTTATTTATGGCTAATAGTGGAGGTTTTCATTGGATGATATAGATTCGATTCATATTTGAATCATGGTTTCATTCTTCAAAATTTTCCCATGATTTGTAATTTATCATGCATTGTTAACAGCTACTTGGAAAGACGTCAAAAAAATAAATTTTCTATCATTTTACTTGATAGTAAAAATGGATCCATGAGTTCTAACTTATTTCGTGGGCTCTTGATATCAACAACAATACGGTATTGAGTAGGACAAGGTCCCAACAAGAATATTGTATCTACAACCTTTAAATTTTAATTGTCAACCTGGAGATCCATACAAACTTATGAGGGTTTTGCAAAATATATGCAACTACCAAAAGGAAATGAAAGGTGTCTAATAGCATGAAATCCTAATTAGTCAAGAAGCAATGTAATCTATCTTTAAAACATAAGAAAATTCTAAATAACTTCTGACTACTGGCTGTGAAATTATAACATTTGACTTTCCTACTCGACACTTAGTTCCTCATCAATTCCTTAAGGGGTAATCAGAGGGTGATATATGTCATTAGCTATGAAAGATTTCAATGAATTCTTGACTTACTCTACCTTCAGGTTACTAACAATACGGTATCCAGTAGGACAAGATCCCAACAAGAATATTGTATCTACAACCTTTAACTTTTAATTGTCAACCCGGCGATCCATACAAACTTATGAGGGTTTTGCAAAATATATGCAACTACCAAAAGGAAATGAAAGGTGTCTAGTAGCATGAAATCCTAATTAGTCAAGAATCAATGTAATTTATCTTTAAAACATAAGAAATTTCTAAATAACTTCTGACTACTGGCTGTGAAATTATAACATTTGACTTTCCTACTTGGCACTTAGTTCCTCATCAATTCCTTAAGGGGTAATCAGAGGGTGATATATGTCATTAGCTATGAAATATTTCAATGAAATCCTAACTTACTCTACCTTCAGGTTACTAGACACAGAAATTCGAAGGCGATGAGTTCCATCCAGATATTCTAACATGCAGAGGGTAACATTAACCAAGCGAGGATAATGAGATCCTATATATGAAAGAAATAACATGATCAATTTAAATTTCAATTACAGGAGCAAATATATGATAATCATGTGCATATATAGCATAAAAGAACATTCTAGCAATAAATCTTGTAAATTTATGAAATGCAGTAAAGCTACTGTAAAGTACTATGTTCTATATTGATTAAAAATAATATGAAAAATGAATCTAATCTAATTAACACAAGTTCGTGTACTTCCCTTGGATGGGACTCTATCCAATATCATCATAGGAACTAAGAACTACTTGGACATAAGCGGAAATAAGTTATATGTCGTTTAAATGTAGAAAATTGGCTACATGAAAATATGTCCTCAAATTGTAAATAAACAAAATTGAATGTGATAGCATAATCGTATCGAAAGTGGATCAGATTTAAGCTTGCTTGTTCAAGATGATTAAATTAAACAAAATTCCCTAATTAACTTAATCAGACTCTAGTTTAACTCAAATATTTCAAAATACTTCATCATGATTACAATGATGTGTGAGCAGTAGTGCACAGTGTGTACAGTGAAACACAATGAAAAGGGTATGGTCATAACAATTGGATAACATGTGGACAATGAGAGATATCAATCCATGATCTATCTAACTCGATCTTCACACAAACTTGTCAACCACAATCTTCATGTGCTAGTCAGAGGATTGCGCCAATGGTTGATTGACTGTGCCAAGGGATCTACTTCATTGAACTAGGAGCTAGCTATGCTTAATCATGGTCTAACCATGTTGATCAAGATCTAACTCTATTGAACTCAGACTAATTGAACTAAATGGGATCTAACTCAAATCGTGCCATAGGGACCTGTACTTAAGATTCATTGTTGTAGTCAATGCCTTAGTATTCATGTGTGTTGTATCTATCAAAAGTAAGACTTTATTCGTTAAGTAAATAATTGTAATCAACCCATAATCATATATAAAATGCATACCATATGTACATCAGCCTTACTATCCATGGTATCCCCTTTCTAGCTTTATTGTGTTCTCAAGTGTTGAAATAACAAGAAATGGATGGATTTTCTTACCCAAAAAAAGGATCCATCATCTTCCCACAATATAAAAAATTGCACACTATTGTGGAATCAAGGAAGGAGATCTATATTTTTTGTAGATGTCTCATCTTCTGCTGCTTCGAGGTCCCAAGCAAAAATTTGGTTTTTTCCCCTACTTGATGGTATCCTTTATCTTTCTCTATCTTCTCTCAAATTATTTTCTATACTTGTGCACTAAATTCCTGACTGGTATCAAGTAGGAGCAAAGGGGGACTAAAGTTTAAGCCAATCCATTCCAACCCCATATTTTCCAAAGTAGGTATATATAAACTGGACCTGAACAATGCCCTTTTTAGATTAGATGGTGATTGGATCTATAGATGTTGTAGTAAGGAGGGTATGTCCTTTCATTTGGTTGCATTTTGTTTTAATACTGTGTCTCTTCCTTTTCCCAATGATTCCTATCTGAAATGTGTTATCGATGTTGCTTGCTTCTCTTTAAACATAGGGGTCAACTTAAGGTCTTTTCCTAGCAACTGGTGTGTTGTGATGACAACTTCATGGTTGGAATCTTATGCTCTTATTCACAACTATTATGTTTTCTTAGTTTCATGATACATAATCATCTTTGTATCCCTACTTCTTTCATTTGTAAATAAAGAGAAAATATATTTAAGTTTTACATCCCCCTCATAGGGATTTGGTGACCATCTATATGGATGGAGTAGTATATAGTTGTGCATATAAAATTCTCTCAAACGATCCTTCCTCATATCACCTATTTCATAGCAGGTACCAATGAATTCCTTTGGGGTGTCTAATTTCTCAGATGAGTGCTCTTGAATACTTTTGAGCTAGAACTGTCACTACAGTTCCTTCAAAAACATCACGTACAGTCTAGAAAGTGGCCTACATGTGAGTACTTCTTGCATAATTTTGAAACATCTCTTTGTCATTTCCTCTACCTATGCTTTCTCGCTTATCTTGGTTTCTAATTCAGGTCTACAAGATTATAAATCTTGATTAAGTTATAATTGCCCTCTATCAACTGCTTCGTAACTTCAAGGTGGTGTATCTTTAAAAGGTGGATTTTCTCTTATAGTGGATGAATCTCATGTTCTTGGTGGCTATGAAGGTTATTCTTTTCCATTTCATAGTTTCTTGTTCTTTCTCTTTAAATTGATTCCATAATTGTAATGTTTTTTTCTCTTTTTCTTATAACAACACACTACTATCCATACATGTGGAAGTGTTGTTGGTGGTGACATCATAGAGGTCTTTAGGAGGCTCTTGTTCTTATATATCTTGGTGGTCATAAGGATCCTCTGTATCTGAGAAAGGAGAATATTGTGTACTTATTTTCCCTAGCATCTTATATCCTCTTTACTCTCCTACCGAGTCTTCTCTTTCCTTTTTTGGCTTAGAAGTGGCGATGAACTACCTTAGAAGAACCCAAAACTTTAGAAAAATATATAAGAAAGGCTAAGTATTGTTATGAGAAAAACAAAGGAAAACCTGATTACCATAAGGCATGTAAGGATAAGAAGAATGAAAATCCTGATTAGAGGAAGAAAGTTTTCAAACCTTCTAACTTCAAGAATCAGCAGAAGCAGCCATCGCAAGCCGTGAGTAAGCCAGCTAGGGTGATGGGAGAAAAGACAATATATACACAACAAAAAATAGAGCCTCTTCAATGTTGGATATGTGGAGAACCCAACATGTGCAGGAACTGTCCACTTGACGATGGGAATGTAAGGCCAGCTTACAACATTCAAGAAGCAGAAACTGTGGATCAAGTTGTAACAGAAGACCCTAGGATTTATGTAGCACTGGAGGACCTCCATGCATATCATCAGTAAATTATGGTTGAAGTTGTTGTTAGAATAATCAACCCATAGTTACCTACAATAAACATTAATTAAATTAATTTTGTCTTATTACCTAGATTCCTAGATTCCATTCTATTCTAGTTGCCTTCTACATGTCCTAAAAGTCAACACTTGCTAAAACTGAGTCATGGAGCACTTGGGAAACATCCTGGAAACCAATTTTAGCATTTATGATTTATTCCATATTCTCTAAAGTGCATATCTTATTTTTCTGAAAAACTGCCTTGCTTTATAGCAAATTTAAGGCAAAAGGAAAAGCTAGTCTAGGTGTAACTGCCTTGTTTTTTTCCCACATCATCCTCCATAATTTTATCCAAATAAAAGCATGTATGAGTTTTCCTTCCATCCCTCTTTATCTTTCCCACTTGACTTAGTAAATTCATGATCATCTTCATAGATTTGGAAACTGATTTATGCACCTATGGGGCATTTGACTAGATTTGGTAAGACTGCTTTTTACTATTTTGAATGGCATCCTTATGCATTCAAACCTCTCATGTAATTATATATTACAGAAGCCTATTACTTCACAAGTTTTTCTATTGTACGCTTACTCAATACATATTAATGGTATGCTCCAATTTCAGTCTCCTTTGGTGTTAATTTTGCATGTTTGAGTAGCAATTTTGTGAGTGTAATTTTTCTATCTCTTGGGTTTAATTTCCACATGGTATCAAATCCTTTGTAGATAGATTTCTCTCCTTCGAAATTTTTATTGTAGGTTCGACATCATTGACTGGGAGCGCATTCTACTGACTGGAGGGCACAACTACTGAGCTATGGACCAATCTCAGAAGATCATCTTGACTCCATTTAATTTCTTTGAGTGGAAATATGAGAAGGAGATATTGTTGAGATCAAAAGGTCTCTACAGGATGACTATGGAAACTGAGGCATATCCCAATGCAGCTGCAGATAAAATTAAATGGCACAACAAGAGGGATGAGGCCTATGGTCTTTTGTGTCTAAGCATTTCAAGAGACCTCCTTTTCCATCTTGATGGATTGACATCACCTAATGAAGTGTGGGAGAAGATTGAAGAGATTTTTGGAAAGACAGATGAGATGAGAGGACATCAAATCGAGAATGAGCTGATATCCTTGAGTCCCAGTAGCTTCGAATCATTGAACCTCTACTTTTCCAAGTTTAAGGCCCTTGTTTTGCAACTAAAATAGTGTGGGATCGAAAAGAACGAAGAGAAACTAGTCTTTTCCATACTCTCTAAGCTTGGTCTTGACTATTCACTGTTTTTTTCGACCTTCCATGCCACCAAGTTGACAGCTCGATCCTGGAAGATTCCTAAGCTTGCAGAGTTCATGGAATCCCTCACACAGGAGCAAGATAAGTTGGTGATGATGGGAACCATAAAACCTTCCAAATACCAAGCTTTGGTTGCTGGATATTCAAGGGTGGATTCAAAAATCAAGAAAAAAAGCTAAAAAACCACCTGAACAAAAGAGAGACAAGTCTAAGTCTCAAGAGGAGCCCCAAGGTTCCAAGAAGAATTCCCAGAAGAAGAAGAATAAAGGAGAAATGAGCAAGTGCGCATACTGTAGTAAGGGTTATCATCCTGAGTGCTCTTGAATGAAGAAGCAAATTGACATGTTGACCCAACCCCTAGAGAACAATAACATCTCCCTTCTTGATTGCTCAAAGAAGAAGGAAGGAAGATCAAATTTAGAAGACAGAGAGAGAGTACATGCCTTGGTTGCTGGCACATCAATCTCACCTAGCCTCATCATAGATTCTGGAGCTTCTAGACATATGGTTTCGACAAAGGAGACATTTTCCTCTCTTGACATGTCGAAAGGTCCACCAATATTTTTGGAAGATGACTCTCTCGCTGACAGTTTGGGGAAGGGTAGGATTGACCTTAACTGCAATATTTGGCATGAAATATTTTTCCATCTTAACTACAAGTATCTTTCTTACTTGAGTGAAAAATATATGGTCATAGGGTTACCAAAGATCAAGTTTTTTAAGGGAGTATGTTAAGGTTGTATCCTAGTAAAACACCCAGAGCACAAGTATGAGAAAGCTATTCATAAGAGAACCTCTGCACCTCTTGAGTTGATCCACAGTGACATTTCTGCTCCATTCCCTCATATGTCCATGAGTCAAGCCAAATATGCACTGACCTTCATAGATGAATTTTTGAGGTATTGTTGGGTTCAGTTCCTAAAGCATAAGTCTGAAGTTTTTGACCTCTTCAAAGTCTTTAGAGCCTTGGTTGAAAACTAGTCTGGGAGGAAACTAAAGATCCTCAAATATGACAATGGTGGTGAGTATGTCAAGTCTGAGTTCATTCAGTATTGAAAGATGTAGGTATTAATATGCAGTATTCGATCCCTTACACACCATATCAAAATGGTGTTGGTGAGAGAAAGAATAGATCACTGAAGGAGATGGAAACTTGCATGATGGAGGCTAAGACTTTGTCACCAAAGTTTTGGGCCAAAGCTATAAACTGTGCATAGTACATCCAAAACAAGGTTCCTCATAACCATCTTCATGGTATGACTCCTTTCAAATCTTGGAGTGGGCACAAGCCAGATGTGACCCATTTTAGGATTTTTGGCTCAAAGGCTTGGGCTAGAATTCCAACTGAAAAGAGGAAGGCTTTGCAACCCCAAAGCCAAGAGTTCCTATTTGTTGGGTATCTTGAATATTCAAAAGGGTACAATATTATAAACTTGAGCACTAACAAATCTTTCATTGAAAGAATTGTTTAGTTCCAAGAAGAGCCTTTAGCAGCAGTTGAAGTTAGAGAGTCCTCTTAACCACCAGAACCATTGATTGTAAGTAAAGAGACTAATGAGTTTTCTGATTCTGATATGTGTGATAATGATGATTTAATTGCAGATCCTAGCAATCCTATGAGACCAAAATGGGTAGTAAATACCATTCATGCAGTTGGGGAACTAGCCAGAAATCGTAATAACACTAGGAGGACTAGATCTCAATTTGAGAGTGCCGCTTGTGTGAAATATCCTCTATTTTCTGAGAAGTGATATCTGATGGTTGAATTAGATCCACAAACATATGAATATTCAGCACATGATCCAAGAAGGAAAACAACCATGAAAGAAGAGTTCAGATCGCTCCAGAAGAACAACACTTGGGAACGGGTTGATCTTCCCCTAGGGAGGAAGCTAGTTCAATGTAAGTGGGTTTTCAAGACCAAGTTTGATGCTGATGGTTCACCTTTGAAATATAAGGAAATATTGGTATCCAAGGAATACTCACAAGTACATGGTATTGACTACAATGAAACCTTTGCACCAGTGGCAAAGATGGACTCCATAAGGCTAGCTCTAGCTATTGCAGCTTCGAAGCAGTGGGAAGTGCATCCCATGGATGTGAAGTGTGCTTTCCTAAATGGAGATCTCATTGAGGATATTTACATGTAGCAACCTGAAGGGTTTGTTTCTAATCCATCTTTAGTGTGCAGGTTAAAGAAATCATTGTATGGGCTCAAGTAAGCCCCCAGGGCTTGGTATGCCAAGATTGATAGAATTTTGCTGTCATTGAGTTTGGTTCTATGCAAGTCTATTCCTAATTTCTATTTGTATATGATTCATGGTTATTTGATGATTATTGTCTTGTATTTGGATGACCTACTTATTACAGGATGTTCAAAGAAAGAGATTGCCTCCTTGAAGGATGCAATGAACCATGCATTTTCTATGATAGAATTGGGATTGTTGAGCCAATTATTGGGTCTCAAAATTGCTCAATCCCAACATTGAATCAAAGTACATTAGTCCAAGTATGCTTCATATTTTCTCATCAAGTTCAACATGAAATATTGCAATCCAAGCAAGACTCCCTTCCTTTCAGGAGTTAAGCTTGAAGAAGCAGTTTCTTCTCCTATGGTAAATAATACACTATACAGGAAGTTGATTGGGTGTTTGCTTTATCTTACACAAACTCGAATCGATATATATTATGTATTTAGTGTGGCTTTGAGATACATTGATCAGCCTCCTGAGATCCACTAGAGAGAAGCCAAAAAGATCCTAAACTTTGTTCAAGGAACAAGAACTCATGGGATATTCTACAAAGTCTACATTCGGATATGTGTTCATGCTTACAGAAGGATGAATAACCTGGTCAAGCAAGAAGTGGAGTGCCATAAAACTCTCATCATACAGAAGCAGAGTATATGGGAGTTGTAAATGCAACAACTCAATGTTTGTTGTTGCAGGGGATACTTAGAGAATGTTGGTTCGAATCAGAGTTTTCAACTATTATCTACTGTGATAATCAGAGCACCATTCGAATCTGCAATGAGCCAGTTTAGAAACAGCAAACCAAGCACATTGAGATCCATATGCACTACATTAGACATCTTGTGCATGATGGTACCATTGTTCTACTCTCATGTGCATCTTCATAACAAGTAGCAGACATCTTCACTAAATTTTTTTGGGAGAAGACCTTCGGCAATCTCAAATCACTGCTGGGGATTGTTGATCATGCTATGAAGCATGATTGATGAAAATATTTCCAAATTTTGTTTTTCTTGTCCATGTTTAAGGTAGGATTTTCCCACTACGGTTTTTCCTCTTTCCTTGGTTGTATGGACAAGTAGTATGTAATGGGTGACTAAGCCTTGTTTCTAGGCCCTATAGTTTTCTGATATTTACTTATAAGTTTAGGCTTAAGGGGGGGTGTTAGAATAATCAACCCATAGTTACCTACATTAGACATTAATTAAATTTTTTTTGTCTTCTTACCTAGATTCCTAGATTCCATTCTATGCTAGTTGCCTTCTACATGTCCTAGAAGTACACACTTGCTAAAAATGAGTCATGGAGTGCTTGGGAAACATCCTGGAAACCAATTTTAGGATGTCTGCTTTATTCCAGATTCTCTGTTAGATTTTTATCATTCAAGCTACCATTGTGATCTTAGGATCTTTAACTGAGAGAATAACATGCACAACAATAAAACACAAGCACAACACAAGAGACAAGAGACATAAAGAATTTTCCTCGGGGAAACCATAATGGAGAAAACCCCACAAATTCCTCAGAGATAGAATCAGCACCAGAGATAAAACCATAAAATAGTAAGATGAGCTCCCGACAGCAGCAGTCTCTCTCGTTCACACTGAGAGAGCTTCTCCTCTCTCATTCATGCACTCCAATGAGTGAGTGTGTGTGTCCTAAATAGAGTGATTCACTCTCTATTTATATTCTTACATTCACTTGGAACCCATTCCATCATGTCGGCCTCACTTAACAATTACTTACTAGAGCTGACATCTCTAGGAGTGTCTAATAACGCTAGTGCCCCACAAATTGTGGGGAATTTTCCTCCTCCAACCAACAAGGAGGTTTCATCCTTAACACAATGGTGGGGACTATTGCCCCAGCTTACAATGACTCACCTAGGTTCGACTTCACTAGGATAGTCTAATAACCCTAGGGCCCCACAACTATGGGGACTTTAACCCTTGACCAATAGGAGGGTTACCCACAATGACTTGACATGGATTTCTCATTATAGAAACTTCCCAGAGTAAATATCAGGGTATGACATGACTCAAGTACATTACAATACATCCTGGAATGAACATCAGGTTACAATAGATAAGAAGTACAAGTGAATACATTCCGAAGTTACAATTACATCAACACTCCCTCTTAACTAGGAAGGTATTCTCTCGACATAATTTATCAACACAAGTCTTCTTCTCTGTATCATCTGGGTCATCGTCAAGTCCTCGTCATCTACAGGTCATATTCATCTTTAGATATAGATCATCACTCGATCTGGATCATCATGGGACATTGTCACTGGATTTGGATCATCACTGGATCTGGATCATCACTAGACATCATTATTGGATCTGGATCATCACTGGACATCATTATTGGATCTAGGTCATCACTGTTGGATCATCATCACTGGATCTGGATCATCACTCAATCTAGATCATCACGGGTGCTATCTCATGATTCTTCTCATCGCAGAAAGTTCTACAGAGCCAACCCTTTTTCATGTTGGTTGTAGGCCTATCCTCCATGCAGGTCTTCTTTAGCACTTATATCTGACCTACTCGTTAGAAAGGAATAGCACTCATATCCATCCAGGCTGGAACACATCTTGTACACAATGATGGAAGAGTTCTGTACTTCCATCTAGGCTGGAACACATCCTACACACAATGATGGAATATTTCTATACTTCCTTCCAGGCTCGAACACATCCTGCACACAATGATGGAAGATTTCCACACTTACATCTAGGCTAGAACACATCATGCACACAATGTTGGAAGAGATATGCACTTACATTCATCCAGGATGGAACCACATCCTACCACAATGATGGAAGATTTTTGTACTTCCATCCAGGCTGGAACCACATCCTACCACACTGATGAAAGGGCTCTGCACTTACATCCATCCAGGTTGGAACACATCCTGCACACAATGATGTAAGGGCTTGCACTCATATCTGATCTTGTAGGAACCCCTACAGTCACATCAGAATATCCCCCAGTCCTCGACTGAGCTACCTGGTAACTGACCAAGTGCCTCCATTCTCCTAGAGAATGGAAGTTGCCCTTACATCTGACTTGCTCATCAAAATGGCCAACACTCACTTCTGACATGGAAGGAACCTAATCCTTTAGCCATGACAGAATGGTTCAGCCCTTATATCTGACCTACTTGTCAGAATGGCTATGGATCTCAGCACTCATATCTGACATGGAAGGAACTAATCCTCTAACCATGATAGAATGGCTCAGCCCTTATATCTGACCTACTCGTCAGAATGGCTATGGATCTCAGCACTCATATCTGACATGGAAGGAACCAATCCTCTCACCATGACAGAATGGCTCAACCCTTACATCTGGCCATGGAAGGAACCAATCCTCTCACCATGTCATAATGGCTATGGGACTCATCACTTTCCCTTGGAGGAAACCTCTATCTTGAGAACATCAAGCTTCTCCCTGAAGTACTCGAACTTTACCCTAGCCAATGGCTTTGTCAATACATCAGCTATCTATTCCTCCGTCGCAACATACTTGAGCTTTACTACTCCCCTCTGCACCATATCCCTGATATAGTGATACTTGATCTCGATATGCTTCAACTTGTCATGGAACATCGAGTTCTCTGACAACTTCACATGACTCTAGTTGTTGCAATGTATACAAGCAGCATCAACTAGAGATCAAATAAATCCGATAGTAGCTTCCTTAGCCATACTGCCTCACAACTAGCTGAACAAGCTATGACATACTCTGCTTCAGCTATACTCAGTGCCACACAGGATTGCTTCCTACTAAACCAAGAGATCACACCTGATCCCATACTGAAGAAACACCCTGAAGTGCTCTTCCTATCGATGGAAATGCCTGCCCAATCTGAATCAACAAAACCCTCTAGGTTAATCTTCTGATTCGCATCGTACTTGAGCCCATAATCAACTATACCCCTTAGGTACCTCAAAACATGCTTTGCAGCAATTAAGTGAGCATTTATTGGATCTGTCAAGAACTGGCTCAAGGTGTTCATAGCAAAGCAAATTCCTGGTCTCATGTTCGTCAGGTACATCAAGGACCCAATCATCTGATGATACATTATAGCATCGACCGACAATTATGAAGCATCGCTCAATAGCTTCAGGTTCGATGCCATAGGTGTGGCCATAGCCTTGCAGTCCATCATCCCAAATCTTTTCAGGATCTCTACTGCATACTTCCCTTGTCCAAGGAAGATTCCATCCATATTCTACCACACCTCCATGCCTAGAAAAATAGTACATCGACACATAAGAGGAGCATCACTGGTCTTCTACCTTCAACCTTGAAGCAAAGGTTGAAATCTGCTTTACTCTCAGTAATTCCTAGAGTCATCAGTAATCTATCCATCCTGTTGTACCATGTCAAACCTTAGATTTTCTATAGTCACTCCCTCTAAAGCAAAGCATCATACTCCCTCTGTCTTTTGTACTCTATGTACTGAAACATTCTGTACCGGAGTGACAAGTAGCTTCCTATGCTACTAGTATTCTATGTATCCATCTAGTGTATAGAATTTCATCTTCAACCTTGTAGCAAAGGTTAATATCTTCATAAATCTCATCATGGATGTGTTTCAATTCTTACTGGCTGCAAATGTCTCTTCGTAGTCTATGCCTTATTTTCGTGAGAAGCCTCATGCTACGAATCTTGCTTTGTATCCCATGATGTTTCCATCTACTGCATGATGGAACTATGAACTTCTCTTCAGGTCTCGATACTGCATCCTAGACATCATTCTTCTTGAACTAGTATTCTTGGTTACTTCTTCATAGCTGGAAGGTTCTACATCAATGATGTCGCTGCATTCGTCATATTATTCTTCATCTTGAACTGTTGTCACTTGTTCTTCGGAACAAGTTTCATCCTTCTTTGCTTGTAGGTGATTATGTATGCGATCTTTCCTACAAGTCAAATGCATTTGTATGGTTAGAAACATTTCATAAGGAATATTCATACTGGCAAATCCTTATGCATAAATATATGATCATGCAACTGTTTTAGCCAATGCAACATTCATCCATATCTCACGGAAACTTTTCTAGATGCCTTCCATCTCTACGAGGACAACATTGATATTGTGCACTAATCCAATATGTCAGTAAAGAGGTTTCATTCTAGATAAGTAGCAATGGAGAGTTATATAGAACCATGAGCTACTTACCCATCACATGCATATTAGTACTATATTGTTGTTAATGCAAACATTCTATCATGCATAATACATCAACTGAATATAAACAAATGCATAACAAAAACAATATCATGAAATGACAATTGAATACTTATCTTTATTTTTTTCGTGGGTAGACTCCTTCTTGATCCTTTCGCTTCATCATCTTCTTCATTCATGACTTCATCATTTCTTATTGAAGCTCTCAAGATAGATAAGAGGTTCTTCAAGAATCAAGTCCTTCATATTCCTCATCGCTTGAGGGATCTTCTTTCGATGGTGAGAGCTTGTTCTTCAATTGCTCCATCTTCTCTTCTCTTCTTGTGAGTCGAGCTTCTTCTTCTTCCCAGAGTCTGCTAAAAGTAATCACTTCATTCTAGCACACATTCCTTGAATGAATGAATCCCATGATCCTAGGAGGCCATTCAAGGTGGACATCACCACTACTGCATTCTTCACTTCTTCTTTTACCGCTACAAGTTGTTCTTTGATTTGAGAGACCCTTGTAAAGTATGACTGCATGGTCTCTGCATTATGGATGTTCACATTCTTCAACTAGTTTCTTAAGGTCATATTCTAATTTCTGTTCTTGCCTTCAAATAGCTTGGTTAAGGAATCAAACATCTTTGGTGTCTTTAAGGAAGACACTTGTAGTACAAGTTGATTCGTGACTGAATCAGCAATGATCTTCTTAGCCTTGACCAATTTCTTCTTGTGTAAGGCTTCTAGCCTCATCACCCTCTGGAACTAGAACCTCTATACTCATGTAGGTGTCCAATCCATTTTCTTCAAAGAGATCATATACTTCTAGGATTGGAAGTTGTCAACTTCCCCAAGCTTGTCATCAAGCTGATGTGATAGATCACTTTGAAATGAGAACCTCAAATGAAAGTAGCGAAAGATCAGATTTTACCATTTTGAGGTGTTCGTCCTGGTTCCGGAGCTGGCTGATCTAGGGTTTGTCACAGAAACCCTAATTTTCAAAACTTAGAATCTTCCAAATTTTATTCGATAGAAAGATATATATCTTCAAATGGAGCTTTCCATTGTACTCCTTTTCTGAAAACAGTGGAAGAAAGCTCCTGGAACAGGAAGCCCTAGTTTTCCACTTTCTTCTGCAGAAACATCTGTTACATTTTCTGTGGTATCTCCAAAATTTATGCTCCTCTATCTCTAATATTTCTCATTAAGGTCACATTGCATGTTGCTGTTCCAACACTATAGGTTTCATTAGAATTGGTTTCACCAATTGGGACTTATGGTCCTTTTCCCAAGGTGACCTATTACAGGACTGTTCAGAATAGAGAAGTTGTATGGAATTCCACATGTCACCGGTTCATCTTCTGAGTCTAAATCTCCGACCATAGAAATTAGAGTCCGTTCCCTTTCTGGAACAGCTTCTAAAATCTCATTTGGACCTGTGTAGCCCAAGATATATCAATTCTCCCCAGGTATCCTGTTTAGGGATGAATTGTGGAAGAGGCTAGAACCCTAACTTGGAGGGATCATATCTCCCATAATATAGAGAATATGAGGCTGAATTTAGGAGACAGTGTAAATAAGGATTTTATATTCAGCCTCTATAATTTTCAGCTCCTGAACCTTCGCCAATCTTAGGATATAGTGAATGTACCATAACTTAGCATTTTTTGGTATTTAGGGTTTTTCTAGCTTGGGGTCAAACTAGGGTTTGACTTTCCTATAGTTTCACCCAACCAAAAAACTTGATCCAGGTCTCTAAAATTCAGTTCTTATGAGAATATTATTCCTATGCCAGGCTCACTCAAAAATTCCTCTTCTATAGAAATCACTAATTTCCGCACCGAAAACTGAAAATGCTTGGAATCGAATTATGTTTCGACAGAAAGATGCGCCCTTCAATGGAGAGTTAGCCTAGCATACTTTTGCTGATGGATTGTGGAGAGAGACCCAAAAAGTAAGAATCCTTAGCTTTTTCAGCTGCACAATGTCTTCTTCTTAGGTTATCTTTGATACCATGTTAGATTTTTATCATTCAAGCTACCACTATGATCTTAGGATCTTTAACTGAGAGAATAACATGCATAACAATAAAACACAAGCACAACACAAGAGACAAGAGACACAAAGAATTTTCCTAGGGGAAACCATAAAGGAGAAAATCCCGCAACTTCCTCAGAGATAGAATCAGCACCAAAGGTAAAACTGAAAAATAGTAAGATGATCTCCCGATAGTAGCAGCCTCTCTCTCTCACACTGAGAGAGCTTCTCCTCTCTCTCACATTGAGAGAGCTTCTCCTCTCTCACTCATGCGCTCCAATGAGTGAGTGTGTGTGTCCTAAATAGAGAGACTCACTCTCTATTTATATTATTCCATTCACTTGGAACCCACTCCATCATGTCGGCCTCACTTAACAATTACTTACTAGAGCCGATATCTCTAGTAGTGTCTAATAACCCTAGTGCCCCACAAATTGTGGGGACTTTGCCTCCTCCAACCAACAAGGAGGTTTTATCCTTAACACAATGGTGGGGACTATTGCCCTCACTTAAAATGACTCACCTAGGGTCGAATTCACTAAGATAGTCTAATAACGCTAGGGCCCCACAACTGTGGGGACTTTAACCCTTGACCAATAGGAGGGTTACCCACAATGACTTGACATGACTTTCTCAATATAGAAACTTCCTGGAGTAAACATCGGGGTATGGCATGACTCAAGTACATTACAATACATCCAAGAATGAACATTGGGTTACAATAGATAAGAAGTACAAGTGAATACATTCCGAAGTTACGATTACATCAACATTCTCTAGAGCGCATATCTGCTTTTTCTGAAAAGTTGCCTTGCTTTATAGTTTATTTAAGGAAAAAGGAAAAGCTAGCGTAGGTGTAACTTCCTTGTTTTTTTCCCACATCCTCCTCCCTCCTTTTCTCCAAATAAAATCATGTATGAGTTGTCTTTCAATCCCTCTTTAGCCTGCCCACTTGACTTAGTAAATTCGTGAGTATTTTCATAGATTTGGAAACTGCTTTATGCACCTATGGGGGATTTGACTAGATTTGGTAAGCCTTATTTTTTACTATTTTGAATGGAATCCTTATGCATTCAAACCTCTCATGTAATTATATATTACAACATCTTATTAATTCATAAGTTTGAGTATTATACACTTACTCAATACAGATTACTGTTATGCTCCAATTTCAGTCACCTTTGGTGTTAATTTTGCATGTTTGATTAGCAATTTTGTGAGTGTAATTGTTCTATTTCTTAGGATCAATTTCCACAGTTGAAGGTAAGATTGCTGAAGAATCTGTTTCTCTTTTTACTGACCCTAGATCTACTCACAGTTATATCACTCCTAGAGTTGTTTATATTTGTGCCTTTAAGAAGTTAAAGCCTAGCAAATCATGGTTAGTCCAAATAGCCATTGGAACCAAGAGAAGGGTTAGTGAAATGGTAAATCAATGTCCATTGGTCATGAATGGGCTAGTCACTTTTTTAGATATGAATGTTCTACCAATTGGTTCCTATGATGTTCTCATTGGAATGGATTGGTTGGAAGCACACAGAGTGAAGCTTGATTGTTACAACAAGACTTTTGAGTGCTTGGATGAAGAACTCAAATTAAAGGTTGTGAAAGGAATTCCAAAGGTGATTTGTGTTAGGAACCATGCAGCTGAATAATTTTTGTAGGAAAGGTTGCAGAGTGTATCCAATCCATGTGTTGGAGGTAGTAGAGAATGAAACTCCTTGGTTGGAGGACTTTCATGTGTTGCAAGAATTAATTGATGTTTTTCCTAATGAGATTCCAGGGCTTCCTACGAAGAGGGATATTGATTTCATAATTGAACTTGTTCTAAGAGAAGCACCAGTGTCTAAGACACCCTACAGGATGAGTACACCAGAAATGCTAGAGCTGAAGATGCAACTGCAAGATTTGTTGGAGAAGAAGTATATCAGACCAAGTGTGTCCCCTTGGGGAGAACCCGTGTTGTTTGTGAATAAGAAAGATGGTACACTCAGATTGTGTATTGATTATAGACAGTTGAACAAGGTAACTATGAAGAATAGATACCATTTCCTAGTATTGATGAGCTTTTTGATCAAATGAGAGGAGAAAAGGTATTTTCCAAGATTGACTGGAGGTCTGGTTACCATCAGGTAACAATCAAGGATGAAGATATTCATAAGACAACCTTCAGAACAAGGTGTGGACATTATGAGTTTGTAGTGGTACCATTTGATCTCACAAATGCACCAGCTACATTTATGTGCCTTATGAATAGTGTTTTTAGATGGTATCTAGCCAAGTTTGTTCGTGTCTTCCTTGATGGCATTCTCATTTATTCTAAGAATGAGGAAGATCATGAAGAACATTTTAGATTGATATTGCAATTCCTAAGGGACATTAAGTTGTATGCAAAGCAAAGCAAATGTGACCTATACAAAGATAGGATTCATTATTTAGGTCACATCATCTTAGTTGAGGGCATATATGTAGACCTTGAGAAGATTGAGACCATTATGAATTGGCCTACCCCAAGATATGTGTCAGATGTGAGATCTTTTATGGGCCTTTCATGATACTAAAATAGATTCATTAAAGGATTATCCAAGGTTGCACATCTAATCAATTCGTTGCAAAGGAAGGGAATAAAGTTTGAATGGACACCAAGATGTGAGTAAATCTTCCAGTGGTTGAATGATCTTCTCACAAGTTCACCAGTTTTGAAAATTGTAGACCTAGAGAAAGACTTTGTGGTGTGTATTGATGCATGTGGACAAGGACTGGAAGGAGTTCTTGTGCAAGAAAACCACGTGGTATTTTATGATGCAATAAAGTTGAAGGATCATGAGAAGAAATATGCTACTCATGATTTAGAACTTGCAGACATAGTACATCATCTCAAGATGTGGAGGTATTACTTAATGGGTAGAAAATTTGAGTTAAGGACATACCACTGCGGTCTGAAAAATTTGTTTGATCAACCAACTAAAAATTCTAGGAAAGCTAGATGACTGGAGTTTTTATGTGAGTTTGAGTTTTAAATCAAACGCATAAAGGGGGAAGAAAACAAAGTGGTTGATGCACTCAGCAGGAAGGTGCATGAAATGCACTTGGCATCTCTTAGTATTTTCCAATCAAATTTGAGAGAGCAGATTGTTAATCATGCTATTGAAGATGAATTGTATGTGCAAGTAAAGGACAAATTGCAGCAGCAAAGTCTTGAGAAGAGGTATGAGAGATATAAATTGGAAGAAGATGGACTGCTTACTTATAAAAATAGGACTTATATTCCAAGTGCAGCAGATTTGAGGAGAAGTGTTATTGATGAAATCCATCAGACTCCATATTCTGGTCACCCAGGATATCAGAAGACAATTGCTATAGCTAGAAAGTAGTATTTTTTGCCAGGAATGAAGAAGGACATTGCTGATTATATTTCAAAGTGCATGAAATGTCAGCAGGTGAAGGTTGAGCATCAACACCCAGTAGGTTTGTTGTAGCCCTTGCCAGTTCTAGAATGGAAATGGAAAGTTGTTTCCATGGATTTTATTACAGGATTTCCAATGACTTGAAGGAAACATGATTCCATCATGCTTGTAGTGGAAAAGTTGACAAAGGCAACACATTTTATACCGGTTAATTCCACACATAAAACTGATGCCATTGCAAAAATATTCCTGAAGAATATTTTCAAATTGCATGGATTGCCTAAGGAAATAGTCTGTAACACAGATCCTAAGTTCACTTCCAATTTTTGGAAGGGTATGTCTGTAGATTTGGGTACCAAGTTGAAATTTAGGATTGCCTACCATCCTCAGAATGCTGGTCAGACAGAGAGAGTGAATCAAGTTCTTGAAGGCATGCTTTGCTTGTTTGTGATGGACAAACCATCCAAATGGGAGGATTATTTACACTTGGTAGAGTTTGCTTATAATAATGGACAGCAAGCATCCTTGGGGATGATTCCTTATGAATCTTTGTATGGAAGAAGGTGTCTAACACCTGTGACATGGGATAATCTAGTGAACATTATTGTACTTGGTCCAGAATTGCTCAAGGAGATGGAGCTGAAGGTTGCAAAAATCAGGTAGAATATGAAAGCTGCACAGGATAGACAAAAAATCTATGCTAATAAGCATAGGGTGGAAAAAGACTTCAATGTTGGGGATCATGTTGACCTTAGAGTGAGGACAAGGTATTAATTCTTGCACATGATCTAGGAACTAAGAATCAATCTCATGAAAGAATAATCAACAAATACTCATGAAATGGTGTTAATCAAAACCAAATGGTTTCCTCTCTGTATATTCAATAAACAATGAATGATTACAATACCAATGCTGAGAAATGGCTTGACTCCATGAAGAATTTGAATACCTAAGGATACAATTCGAATTCAATGAGTGATTCTAGCTTAACTAACTCTCAACCATTCAATCACACTCAGTTAACCACTTGACCAAAACCCTAATTGACTCACCAAACCCTAACTGAAGTCGGAGTGCAATAAATGACTGAATCTCAACCGAAGGAGATCAAACACATGTCATATCAAGCCAACCATCAAGTGTTAGTGCTGCATGAATTCAATGAACCTCGATGAGGTTAAATGAAGCTGAACTGACCATCAGAAGTTGGTGGAGGCACCTTGTTGACTCCAGATCATTAAATAATAATAAATAATCATTAAATAATATATTTAATGACTGGAGGTGCCTTAACTGACTGGTTGAACTGATTGTAACCACCAGTTAGCAATTAGGTGCATTAATGTCACTCAGATCACCCCGGAGTGCTCCAGTTAGCCTCCTTGACTGTAGGAGAAGGCTAAGTTAGCCTCCTTGACAATAGGTAGGTGTGGGTGTGACTGGATGATGGAAATTAATGCTCCATTGATGTCAATCAATGTCAATTATACTTAGGATAGTGGTTTAACTAGGCCAATTTGACCGAAAAAGTGTGTATGATGGTAAATGTCTCCAACACCCCCCCTTAAGCTATACTCAGGAAGATTTAGAAAACATAGATACATAAAATTATAAGGCCATAGGTCACCCTATACAATGCTGAAACTGAAACAATGCTCAAAACAAATTAAGTGAGGAAAAGAGGGAAAACCCAGTGGGAAAACCCCCCCTCAAGCTAAACACTGGAAGTAGTCTAGATCACCCTGATGAACTCACCCCCAATAGTGAACAGAGGTAAGTGAACTTCTTTTCTGAAAATCTCTTGGTGAAGATGTTTGCAATCTGCTCATCAATCGGGCAGTATTGCAGAATGATGGTCCTGTCATGCACTATCTCCCTAATGTAGTGCATGTGAATCTCTACATGCTTGGTCCTCTACCTGGTAACTGGATCCATGGATATCTTAATAGCACTCTAGTTGTCACGAAAGAGGATAGTGGACAAAGTACTACCAAGATCAAACTCTGAAAGAATGCCTTGCAACCAAACTGCTTGGATGCAAGCATTCACCGCTCCTCGATACTCGGCCTCTGCTGAAGATAGTGCTATGGCAGCCTGCTTTTTGCTTGACCAGCAAATAGGGCCACCACCAAACATGAATACATATCCAAAATTTGAATTCTAATCAATAGAATCACCCACCCAATCGGAATCTGTGTATCCAACTAGCTCTAGCTCGAAGTTTGCAGCATAGTGAATGTCGTAGGTCCTGGTTCCCTGAATGTACTGGAGGATCCTCTTGGCTGCCTTCCAATGAAGATCATGAGGCTGCTGCATGTGTCTTGATACATCATTCATGACATAACAAATATCAGGCCTAGAATGTGTCAAGTACAACAAGCTACCAATCAGTTGTCGATAGATAGTGCAGTCCATGGGAGGTGTGCTTTTTCCTTCTTCAGGCTGATCCCTGAAAGGAAAGGGAATGGTTTAGGCCTACATTCAGCAATGTTAAACTTGACTAATAGGTCTGAAATTTTTTTTTACTGAGTTACCATAATCCCATCATAATTTTTCTCTATTTTGAGCCCCAAAAATTGTTTGAGAAGCCCCAAAACACTCATTTCAAAGGCATTGTGGAGAGCAGTTTTGATGGCTGAAATGGAGGCATATGTGCTACCTGTGATCAGTATGTCATCAAAATATAAAACAATGATAATTATATGACCATAATTCTTCTGTAAATACACATTTGGATCTGATCTACATCTCAGAAAGGTTTGCGAGAGAAGGAAGGCATCCATCTTGGAATACCACTCTCTTGGGGCCTGCTTTAACCCGTATAGTGACTTCTTTAGCTTGCAAACCAAAGATGGATCAGTGATGTAGCCCTAAGGATACCTCATGTATATATTCTCATGAATATCTCCATGCAGAAAGGATGACTTAACATCCATGTGATGCACCTCCCAGTGCTTGGATGCGGAAATAGCCAAAACAAGGAGGATGGAGTCCATTTTTGCAACCGGTGCAAAGGTCTCATGGTAGTCCACTCCTTGGACCTGAGAGAAAAAATTTTCTACCAGAATTTCCTTATATTTTTATGTGCTTCCATCAGCAGCAAACTTTTTCTGAAACAACCACTTGCATTGAACCAATTTCCTTCCCAGAGGAAGAGAAACTAGCTCCCAAGTAGTGTTTTTCTGAAGAGAATTCATCTCTTCATCCATGGCAACTTGCCATATCGGATCATTCCAAGCATGGTAGTAGGATTTTGGATCTGAAATAATCATCAAATAGCAAGTTTTAGACATCAAGTTATCAGAAAAAGAGAGCGCAATACCTACTCTTTGAAAATCAGACCGGGTTCTCCTTGGACCATCCGGATTTCCAATGTTGTCTCCTGCAAAGGAGAGTGTCTTTTGGGCCCATGTAGGAAGATGATTTTTAAATTCAGGTTCTGATTCAGTATCTGATGATTTCTGCACATTTATATCATAAATTAGAGGATCCAAATCAGGGTTATCACCCCCAATTTCATCATCCAAATATTCAGTGGAATAGGAAGGAAATTCAACAGTTTTCTCCTTCACTAGTTCCACCTCCTGAAGAGGCTCATCGAACTTGAAACTTCTCTCGATGATGATATGTTTGGTACTAATATCCAGTAGCTTGAATCCTTTATATTCATCAGGATACCCAATAAACATAAATTCTATGCTCTGCGGTTGCAAATCCCTTCTTTTATCAAGCAAAATCTAGGCCCATGCAGTGGACCCAAACACCCGTAGGTTCGACACATCTGGCTTGTGTCCGAAGTATGCTTCAAAAGGAGTATTTCCTTTAAATAATTAATGTATCACCCTATTCTGAATTTATGCTACAGCATGCATGGCTTCAGCCCACAAATTTGAAGCAAGCTTCTTTGACTCCAACATACAGGTGGTCATCTCTTTGAGAGACCGGTTCTTCCTTTCCGCTACTCCGTTCTGTTGGGGAGTGTAGGGAATTGAATGTTGGACCTGAATACCACTTTGGGAGAAAATTTACAGCAACTCATTACTGACATACTCCCCTCCATTATCAGATCTCAAGATCTTGATCTGAAGCCCAGAGGCATTTTCGATCAAGGCCTTCAATTCAGAAAAAAATTTCACATAGTTCTGATTTCTTTTTGAGAAAGAAAACCCATGTATACCTTGAAAAATCATCAATAAAGGTAATGAGGTACCTTGATCCATTCATGGATGTGACAGGCATTGGACCACTGATATCAAAATGTATCAGCCCCAATATCCTTGTAGCTCGGTTTGCCTTCCCCCAATCGAACTTGTGCTCAGGGTGTTTTCCAATCACACAGCCCTTGCAGACTCTCGTGGTTGCCTTGATGACTGGGAGGCCTTTAACCATGGAGTTTTTCTCTAATTGCTGCAAATATTTGAAATTAATATGGCCAAACCTTTCATGCCACAGCATACTAACCTCATTTCCATGAGTTAGCGGAGCGGTGGGCTTTGCATCCGCAACAAAGTGAGAGAACTCATAGGCTTTTGCATGATGATTTGCAAGGCCTTTTGCAATGAGTTTCCCAGATGCAATTTATGTTATCTCAACATCATTTGGGCTGAAATTGAATCTCTTAGGCATCCCTGTATGTGTCATCTGATAGACACTAAGGAGATTTGATGCTAGAGACGGTACACACAAAACTTTAGAAAAAAAACCATTTTCTAGATCTACAGTACCTTGTCCTTCGGAAATGATGGTGGAGTCATCTCCCATGTGGATGGGGATGGATTTTCCATTATCCAAGGATGAAAAGGAGTCTTTTTCATCCATCATGTGATTCAAAGCTCCACTTTCAATCAGCAGTGCTTTGGACTTCGAAGTGCTTTCCATGAGGGCATGACCTTTCTCATGCTGTGGTTCCCGATCTTGGTGATCTCTCCTCCGAAAGCTCTCCGGAAGATTGATGTGATTCCTCTCAAGGAGAGAGGTTTCTTCATCAAGATTTTTCTTCATGCAGCCATGTCCAGGGTGAAAACCCTTCCCACGGTAAGAACACCTGACTTTTTCTTTCCCATTGTGCCCTTTTCCTTTGTTCTTCCTTGAGCCGGAAGATTCATCATGCTGCTGATTTTCAACTCTAGGCTTGGGAGCATCAAATTTAGTTTTCTAATTTTTCTGCTGCTTTCCTTTACCCTTCAGATCTTTAGGCCCTAAGACATGGAGGGCTTGATCACGGGAAGATCAAATGATCCCCATCTGGACAAGCTTGTTATGTTCACTAGTTAGGGACTCAATGAAAGCATTGAGTGTAGGCATATTCCATCCAGGGGTTGTGAGCTTCCCCGCACGGAATGTAGAAACAAAAACTGAATAATTAGCCCTGAGTTTGGAGAGGATGTCTAGGATGAGCTGGTCATCTTCCTTCTCCACTTTGCATTGCTTCAGGAGAAAAACAGTATGCTTGAAATTTGTAAAGAAATAATTCAGAGTCTCGAAATTGGAAGGTTGGAGAGACATGAGTTCATTTTCAAGTTGGTAAACTCTCAAGTCATCATGCTTTTCGTACAGAGATTCCAATTTGTCCCATATTTCTTTCGGTGTCTTCAGATCCGTAAGATGGAAGAGAAGGTCTTTGGAAATATAGAGGCACAAGAAACTGAAGGCTTCATCCTTCTTGTTCAAGAATATTGATTTTTCTATGGCAGATCCAGGCTCAACTTTAGTGTCCATGGCGACTCTATGGATTCCTTTGGAGTGCAACTAAAGCTCCATTTTATTTTTCCATGTGTGGAAATTGTATGGAGTCAGCAGAGGTACTGAGGAGGCCATCTGGATATGCTGTAGCGAATGCTTCACCTGTAGAAACCTGGAAATCAAAACAGAAAGGGCAAAATAAGGTCGGACAACCTGCACATTCTAGGCTTTCATCACACCCAGCATAGTCAATCAAGCAAGCTTGATCAATAAGTTCTTTACTTGGGATATTAAGTGGTAAGCCTTGGCTTCTAGTGCAGTGATGGAATTTTGAGCTATTGCTCACTTTTCATGGAGAAATCTGTCAAAAATCTTGTTTTTGAGAGATTGATCTTCATCCCGCCGTAAGCTCCGATACCATATTAATTCTTGCACATGATCTAGGAACTAAGAATAAATATCATGAAAGAATAATCAACAAATACTCATGAAATGGTGTTAATCGGAACCGAATGGTTTCCTCTCTATATATTCAATAAACAATGAATGATTACAATACCAATGTTGAGCAATGGCTTAACTCCATGAAGAATTCGAATACCTAAGGAGACAATTCGAATTTAGTGAGTGAGTCTAGCTTAACTGACTCTCAACCATTCAATCACACTCAGTTAACCACTTGACCAAAACCCTAATTGACTCACCAAACCCTAACTGAAGTCGGAGTGCAATAAATGACTGAATCTCAACTGAAGGAGATCAAACACATGTCATAGCAAGCCAACCATCAAGTGTTAGTGTTGCATGACTTCAATGAACCCCGATGAGGTTAACTGAGGCTAAACTGACCATCAGAAGTTGGTGGAGGCGCCTTGTTGACTCCAGATAATTAAATAATAATAAATAATCATTAAATAATATATTTAATGACTGGAGGCGCCTTAACTGACTGGTTGAACTGATTGTAACCACCAGTTAGCAATTAGGTGCATTAATGTCACTCAGATCACCCCCGGAGTGCTCCAGTTAGCCTCCTTGATTGTAGGAGAAGGCTAAGTTAGCCTCCTTGACTATAGGTAGGCGTGGGTGTGACTGGATGATGGAAATTAATGCTCCACTGATGTCAATTAATGTCAATTATACTTAGGATAGTGGTTTAACTAGTCCAATCTGACCGAAAAAGTGTGTATGATGGTAAATGTCTCCAACACGAGGAATATTTCCTTGAAGCTTGAAAGTTGTCCCAAGCTATCTCATAGATACTGTGGACTATTTGAAGTGCTTGAAAGAATAGGGCCAGTTGCATATAGACTTGCATTTCTTTCTAGCACTAGGGATCATAATGTTTTTCATTTTTCTTTTCTTAAGAAATATGTACATGATCCTAACCATGTGATTGATTAGGATGTGATTCAAGTGTAACCTGAGGGAGAGTTCCAAACCGAGCCATTGCGCATCCTCAACAGGAAGGTCATAGTGCTCTGGAATCGAGTCATTGGACAGGTAAAGGTGCATTGGGAGCACTACAGTCCTGAAGAGGCTACATGGGAGATGGAGGATGCCATGTGATTGGAACATCCCTTTTTGTTCAATTTTGCAGAGCATTGAGGGTGGTGCCAGTGTAGCATTTTGTTTTAAGTTTGTAAAGCACTGAGGACAATGATGTTGTAAGGGGGAGGGAATTGTAATACCCTAGTTTTTACCCCTTGGTATTTAATTGTACATTATGTAAGCATTATATTTTAATCATGCCAAGGATCTCAAGGCCAAGGCCCTGCCATTGATTGATGTTTTGTGGATAGGTGATCAAGGTTGATACCCATGGTTTTGGTGTCGAGTCAGAAACTGTATATTTGGATATATCATGTAACTATACAAATTAATATAATACCACAATTAGCTACGGGACTACAACACATTAAAGAGATGGGGGCATGATTCCACAAGGGATGGGGTGGGGAGATATCCAGCAGATGGAAGGTGAGAGATTGCATGTTCAATCCTCACAAAAACATTGATTAAAAAACTTTGTTCTTTTGTCTCCCAAGTCACCCAAGCAGATGCAAAATCAGAATTAAATCCTTTTGGATAGAATTTCGTGCCTTCTAGCTGATGTTAAAAAACTTTCCAGTTGAATTAGCAGAAATTTTGTGGTCAGTTGGATCCATGTCCCGAGCAGATCAACGATGGACTCCGAACTTGATGAAGCGGATTACATTGGAATTTTGCGCACATCAAGATTTTTTTAAGACGTGCTATTTGAATCAGCGAAATCACTGTGGGTCGTCGATTTCTTTGATGTTTGATCTTAGCCATAGATCTATGTAAACGTTTCCTGTTCTTTGACCCATATACCCTGGTTTCATTCCCGGTACTCAGTGATTCAATTTTCTTGCAGGAAAATGGTTGAGGCAGTTAATGCGTTGGGCAGAGAAAGCATGGCAGTTGATTTCATGACTGAGCAAGCCTGCAACTCTATAGTTTGGGGGAACCCATATTCTATCTTCTACAGCAAGCAAAACCCATGTGAATGCATGCCTAGTAGATCATCCTTAGCTTTGGCATTGAGCTGACTAGCCTAGCAATTCTACCTTTTCATAGCCTTAGCAGTATGAGAAACCCATATATTAGTTGGTTGACTATGTTTTTGAGGTGAGTGTTGGCTTGGCTGAGTAATTCCAAGGAACCCATATGTTATTGGCTTGTTTCCTTAGTATCAAGTGAAACCCAATTGTTTATTGTTATATTTTGATCATTTAGACAGTGTTATCTCAGTATCTTTAACTAAGACAATAACAAGCACATCAATCAAACATAAGAGACAATAGACATAAATATTTTCCTCAGGGAAACCATAAAGGAGAAAACCCCATAACTTCCTCAGACATAGAATCAGCACCAAAAGAAAAACCCAAAACTGTAAGATAATCTCCCGACAGCAGTAGTCTCTTTCTCTCTTGTCCCAGCTTCTTCTTTCTCTCTCAGTTATGCGCTACAACTGAGTGTGAGTGAATGTGTGATAAATAGAGAGGCTCACTCTCTATTTATACTAATTCTCGACATGGAAATAACTCACTAGGGACGACTTTTGTAGGAGAGTCTAATAACCTTAGGGCCACACAACTGCGGGGACTTTAACCCTTGATCAATAAGGAGGGTTACCCTCTATGACTTTACATGAATTATTTACATTATTGAATCTCCCTATAGGAATATTGGGGCATGACATGACTCAATTACATTAAATATACTTCCAGGAATAAACATCGGGGTACAATATGTAAAATATACAAGTGAATACATTATAAAGTTAAAAATAAATCAACACTCCCTCTTAACTAGGAAGGTATTATCTCGACACAATTTATCAGCATAAGTCTTCTTATCTGTATCATTTGGATCATCATCAAGTTATCTTCATCTTCAAGTCATCTTCATCTCTAGATTTGGATCATCACTGGATCTGGATCATCACTAGATCTAGATCATCACTGCTGGATCATCACTGGGTCATCATCACTAGTGCTATTTGTTGATTCTTCTCTTCATAGGAATTTCTACAGAGCCAAACATTTTTCATGCTAGTTGTAGGCCTAGCTTCCATGTAGGTCTTCTTCAGTGCTTATATCTAACCCTTAGTCAGAAAGACCCGCCTAGCACTTACATCTGACCATGGGACGAACACATCCAACAACCATGTCAGAAAGGAATGCCCAACACTTACATCTGACCATGGGGGTAACACGTCCAAGAACCATGTCAGAAAGGCCTAGCACTCACATCTGACCATGGGAGGAACACATCCAACAACCATGTCAGAAAGGCTTCAGCACTTATATCTTACCATGGGAGGAACACATCCAATGGCCATGTAAGAAAGGCTCTGCACTTACATCTAACAATGGGAGGAACACATCCAACAACCATGTCATAAAGGATCAGCACTCACATCTAACCATGGGAGGAACACATCCAAAAACCATGTCAAAAAGGCTCAGCACTTATATCTTACCATGGGAGGAACACATCCAACAACCATGTAAGAAAGGCTATGCGCTTACATCTGATCATGTGGGAACACATCCCACAGTCACATCAGAATGGATCTGTACTTACATCTGATCATGTGGGAATACATCCCTCAATCACATCAGAATGGCTACTGCACTTATATCTGACCATGGAAGGAACCAATCCTACCATGTCAGAGAGGCTCTCAGACTCATCACCTCCCCTTGGAGGGAACCTCGATCTGAAGAACACCAAGCTTCTCCCTGAATTACTCAAAATTCACTTTGGCCAATGGCTTAGTCAACACATCATCTATCTATCCGTTCGTCGCAACATACTAGAGCTTCATTGCTCCTCTCTGCACCATATCCCTGATATAGTGATATTTGATCTTGATATGCTTTGAATTTTCATGGAACACCAGGTTCTCAGACAACTTCATATAACTCTGGTTGTCGCAATATATACAAGTAGCATCTAACTGGAGATTAAACAAATTAGACAGTAGCTTCCTCAACCATACTAATTCATAGCTAGTTAAACAAGCTACGACATACTCTGCTTCAGCTATACTCAGTGCCATGCAAGACTATTTCCTTCTAAACCAAGAGATCACACCTGATCCCATACTGAAGCAGCACCTTAAAGTGCTCTTCCTATCAATGGCACTACCTACCCAATCTAAATCAACATAACCTTCCAGGTTAATATTTTGATTCGACTCATACTTGAGTCCATAATCAACTATACCCTTAAGGTACCTCAGAATATGCTTTGTAGCAATCAGGTGAACATCTCTAGGATCTGTCAGGAACTGGCTCAATGTGTTCACAACAAAAAAAAAATCTGGTCTCGTATTCGTTAGGTACATCAAGGACCCAATCATCTGACGACACATCATAGCCTCAACCGACTCTGATGAAGCATCACTTAAAAGCTTCAGGTTCGATGCCATAGGTGTGGTCATGGCCTTACAGTCCATCATCCCGAACCTCTTCAGGATCTCTAGTGCATACTTCCCTTGTCCTAGGGAGATTCCATCTGCATTATTCCACACCTCCATGCCTAGAAAGTAGTGCATCATACCCAAGTCCTTCATCTCGCACTCAGTAGCAATCTTCCTCTTCGTATCAACAGTCAACCCATCCACACCTATTACAAACAGATCATCTACATACAATAGGAGTATTAATGGGTTCCCTTCTTCGACCTTGTAGTAAATGTTGGAATCTGCTTTATTCTTGGTAAATCCCAAACTAGATAGGAAGCTGTCAATTCTACCGTACCATGTCCTGAGCGCCTGTTTTAAATTGTACAAGGATTTCTTCAATTAACACTCATGAGTTTCCCTGTCATGTGTCTCAAAACCGAGTGGCTCCTCCACATACACTTCCTCTTCTACTGCACCATTCAAGAAAGCAGTCTTGACATCCATCTGGTGTATCTTCCATTTCATCACTACATCTTGATCATCACTAGATTTGGATCATCACTGGATCTGGATCATCACTGTTGGATCTTCACTATGTCATCATCACTGGTGCTATCTCTCAATTCTTCTCATCATAGGAAGTTCTACAGAGCCAACTCTTTTTCATGTTGGTTTTAGGCCTAGCCTCCATGTAGGTCTTCTTCAGCAATTATATCTAACCCTCAATCAGAACGACCCGCCCAGCACTTACATCTGACCATGGGAGGAACACATCCAACAACCATGTCGGAAAGGAATGCCCAACACTTACATCTAACCATGGGAGGAACACATCCAACAGCCATGTCAAAAAGTCCCAGCACTCACATCTGACCATGGGAGGAACACATCCAATAACCATGTCAGAAAGGCTTCAACACTTATATCTTACCATGGGATGGACACATCTAACGACCATGTAAGAAAGGATCTGCACTTACATCTAACCATGGGAGGAACACATCCAACAACCATGTCAGAAAGGCTCAGCAATTAGTTTTGACCATGGGAGGAGCACATCCAAAAACCATGTCAGAAAGGCTCAACACTTATATCTTACCATGGGAGGAACACATCCAACATCTATGTAAGAAATGCTCTGCGCTTACATTTGATCATGTGGGAACACATCCCGCAATCACATCAGAATGCCTCTACATTTAGATTTGATCATGTGGGAACACATCCCTCGGTCACATCAGAATGGATCTTGCACTTATATCTGACCATGGAAGGAACCAATCCTACCATGTTTGAAAGGCTCTCGGACTGATCACCTCACCTTGGAGGGAACTTCGATCTAAAGAACACCAAGATTCTCCCTAAATTACTCAAACTTCACTCTGGCCAATGGCTTGGTCAACACATTAGCTATCTGCTCATCCATCGCAACATACTGGAGCTTCACTGCTCCTCTATGCACCATATTCCTGATATAGTGATATTTGAACTTGATATGCTTCGACTTTTCATGGAACACCGGGTTCTCAGACAACTTCATACAACTCTGGTTGTTGCAATATATACAAGTAGCATCTAACTAGAGATCAAACAAATTAGACAGTAGCTTCCTTAGTGATACTGCCTCACAACTAGATGAACAAGCTACGACATACTCTACTTCAGCTATACTCAATGCCATGCAAGACTATTTCCTGCTAAACTAAGAGATCACACCTGATCCCATACTGAAGTAGCACCTTGAATTTCTCTTCCTATTGATGGCACTTCCTGCCCAATCTGAATCGACATAACCTTCCAGGTTAATCTTTTGATCTGCCTCATACTTGAGTCTATAATCAACTGTACCCTTCAGGTACCTTAAAATATGCTTTGCAACAATCAGGTGAACATGTCTAGGATCTGTCAGGAACTGGCTCAATGTGTTAACATCAAAGCAAATATCTGGTCTGGTATTTGTCAGGTACATCAAGGACCCAATCATCTGACTATACATCCTAGCATCAACTGAATCCGATGAAGCATCACTTAAAAGCTCTAGTTTCCATGCCATATGTGTGGTCATGGCCTTGTAGTCCATCATCCTGAACCTCTTCAGGATCTCTACTACATACTTCCCTTGTCCTAGGGAGATTCCATCTGCATTCTTCCACACGTCCATGCCTAGAAAGTAGTGCATCATACCCAAGTCCTTCATCTCAAACTCGGCAGCAAGATTCCTCTTCGTATCAGCAATCAACCCATCCACACCCGTTACAAACATATCATCTACATACAGTAGGAGTATTACTGGTTTCCCTTCTTCAACCTTGTAGTAAAGGTTGGAATCTACTTTACTCTTGGTAAAGCCCAAGCTAGATAGGAAGCTGTCAATTCTGTCGTACCATGTCCCGGGTTCCTATTTTAAACTGTACTAGGATTTCTTCAATTTACACACATGAGTTTCCCTGTCATGTGTCTCAAAACCGAGTGGCTGCTCCACATACACTTTTTCTTCTACTACACCATTCAAGAAAGCAGTCTTGACATCCATCTTTTGTATATTCCATTTCATCACTGCAGCCAAAGCAAGTATTTTTTACCTTCTTCCTGTGAGAGCCATTTTTGTTTCTAGGACAATCACTGGCAAAGTGTCCTCTTTCATCACATGTATAGCATCTGAATTTAGGTAAATTTCTGCTAGATCTTCTAGGGTTATCTTTCTGGTGGGAGTGCTTACCTTTCTGATAGTCTGTTATGCTTTTCTTAGATTGTATTCTGAGAGCTTGATCTTCACTTCCCATATTTTCTTCTCAGGCTATTATTCGAGCTTCTTCTTGTGAGCATTCTTCCCATAGCTTACTAAAATTGACTAGCTTCTTTCTTGCACAAATCCCTTGAATGAAGGAGTCCCATGATCTATGGAGACCATTCAAGGTAGTCATCACAATTTCTGCATTCTCCAATTCTTCATCCACTGCTTCAAGTTGTTCTTTGATTTGGGAGACCCTTGTGAAGTATGATTGTATGGTTTCCGTATTCTTGATCTTCACATTCTTCAACTAGTTCCTCGAAGTCATTTTTCGATTTATGTTCTTTCCTTCAAACAGTTTGGTCAGAGCATCAAACATTGCTTTAGGTGTATTTAGGGAGGACACCTATGGTATGAGGTGATCCTTGAGTGAATAAACAATAATCCTCTTAGCCATGATCAATTTCTTTTTATGTAAGGACGTAGCCTCATCTCCCTCTGGAACTAGAACCTCTTCATTGATGTAAGAGTCCAACTCATTTTCTTCCAGGACCAAGGAGATCTTATACTTCTAGGCTCGGAATTTAGCAGCTCCCTCAAGATTTTCATCAAGCTTGGTATGATGAGACATCTTAACTAAGAACCTCAAATGGAAATACAAAAGATTTAGATCTTACCAATTTGAGAAACTAAAAAATGGATATGGAGTTGTTCTTCTGTAATGTTGGTTCTCTAGTTCTAGGAAAGATTAGGGTTTGGCTTTCGCTGAGTTATACCCAACCAAAAACCTTGATTCTTGTCTCTAAAATTCGATTTTGAGGAGGAGAGAAATCTTAGTCTGGGCTCACTCAAAATTTCTTCTTCAGTGAAAAGCCCTAATTTCTCAATGTAGTGGTAGGTCAAAAATTGAAAATGCTCTAAACTAGATTCTGCTTCGACAGAAAGATGTGAACTTCAATGGAGGTTCCACCTAGCCTCCTTTTGCTGATGGATTTTGGAGAGAGACCCAAAAAATAAGAATCCCTGGTTTCCGCAGATGCATAGTGTCTTCTTCTCAGGTTAGCTCTGATACCATGTTAGATTTTTATCATTTAAATAGTATTATCTTTGGATCTTTAACGGAGAGAATAACAAGCACAACAATCAAACATAAGAGACAATAGATACAAAGGTTTTCCTCAGGGAAACCATAAAGGAAAAAACCTTGCAACCTCCTCAGAGATAGAATCAACACCAAAATAAAAACCCAAAATAATAAGATGATCTCTCGACAGCAGTACTTTCTCTCTCTCTTGTCCCAGCTTCTTCTTTCTCACTTAGTTATGTGATACAACTGAGTGTGAGTGAATGTGTGATAAATAGAGAGGCTCACTCTCTATTTATACTAATTCCCGATTTGACAATAACTCACTAGGGCCGACTTCTCTAGGAGAGTCTAATAACCCTAGGGCCCCACAACTACGGGGACATTAACCCTTGATCAATAAGGAGGGTTACCCTCTATGACTTTACATGACTTGTTTACATTATTGAATCTCTTGATAGGAACATTGGGGCATGACATGACTCAATTACATTACAGATACTTCCCGGAATAAACATCGGGGTACAATAGATAAAATATACAAGTGAATACATTCCGAAGTTACAAATACATCAATCAGTGGTTTGTTTGGTTTTGCATATTGCTTTGTTCTGGGCAAAGAGAAAGTCAAGTTGCTACCAGGGGGTTCTGATACTTGGCTGGATATACTTGGCTAGATATACATTCAGAGAACAAGACATCAAGCTTTTACAATTCAAATTCTGTTGGAACAATTGATTTTTCTTTTTTTGCTAGTTTACGTATATTGATTGTTTCTCATACATTGTGTTTTGTCTTGAGATTTTGAAGAGGAGTCTTGCTATTCAATGGATTCTAAGAGCCTCTTCACAGCGAAGAAATGTCTTCGTCCTATACAGAAATAGGGTGCTTCAATGAATGGTTACACGGTATGGATATTTTCATTTTACCCTATTTTTTTACAGATGATTTTTATGCTGAAAAAATGCAATGCCTCGGATTATGTTTTTATCACTGTATGGATATTTCATTTTACCCTATTTTTTTCAAATCATTTTTATGCTGAAAAAGTGCAATTCCTAGAATTGGGTTTTTATTACAATGAATTGCAACTAGGGCGAAACATGTTTAAGAGGATTTTAGTGTTTTTATTGCAATGAATTGTAGCTAAAGCGAAACATGTTTACAGGATTTTAATATTATTCAGAGTATATCACCCCTACAATGTAATGGTCAAACTAACACCTAGTGGGCACTCCTTTTTCTTCTTGGGATGGTATGTTGGAATTGTGAAATGAGAACTCGGTTTTATTGTTTTTTTGTATGGCAGAGCGACAGATTCATTCCAGAAAAAGAAACCATGGATTTTGATTTAGCTAGATTCATGGTCATGCGGAAAGAAAAGGAAAATAGCGATACCCATACTTCCTACCCCTCCCCTTAAAAAAAAACATACAAAAAGGAGATGGCAACAACTTTATTTAAGAATGCAAATGTTGCAGACAACAATTGCAGAATCCTTTCTTTCAAAGGAAAATCATCAACCGCTTCTCAGGTTTCACAACAATATTTGTCAGCTAATCTCCCTGTTGCCAAAAGAGCACGCACATGTATTCCTCAGGTATAGCTTGGATTTCATATTTTATTTCTAGTCATTTTCATTTGACATTTTATAAACAAATCCTGACTTTCATTGATGTTTACTCATTATTGAACTATTTGGATTTGTGTGCGAAATGGCTTGTGCTTGTTATTGCAGCATTATCCCATTTGGATGAATGCTTTACAATATTTTTTTTTCCACTTTGCAATGCTGAATTCTCTACCACATCCATTCCAATTTCTTAAAAAATCAGTACAGAAAATTACCCTTTCGTAAACGAAGCCCTGGTGCCGTTTCGTTTTGTAAAACCATTGACATTTACATTTCTTTAACTGTTTGGGGACCAGATAAACTACATAGTATTTGGGGTTTTTGTCATTAGTACGCTGGATGTGGCCATTTGAGAATCATTTTTCTTTGTCCTGTTTTATTAGACTATAAATTTAACGTATCCATGTTGATTGTAGTCTGCAGACAGAACTCTGGATGCACCAGACATGTTGGATGATTATTACTTGAATCTACTGGATTGGAGTTCTACCAATGTTTTGTCTGTAGCCCTTGGAAACACTGTATACTTGTTGGATGATTCAGATAGCTCTATATCCGAGCTTTTGATTGCAGATGATGAAGAGGGTCCCGTTACCAGCGTTAGTTGGGCAACTGATGGGAGGCAAATTGCCGTTGGGATGAATAATTCTATTGTACAGCTATGGGACTCTGCATCTGATAAAAAGGTAAATTAAACCTCTTTATCTCTTCCAAGGTTTTCTCATTCTAAGGTAATTATGGCAATCCCTAAATTTGACATTGACATGGATAAAATTATAGTTAAGAGCTTTGGAAGGTCATCATGAATGTGTTGGTGCCCTTGCTTGGAATGGTCCTATTCTAACCACTGGAGGACTGGATGGGATCGTAATCAATCATGATGTTCGCATGCGTGAGCCCATTGTTCAAACATACAGAGGGCATACCCAAGAGGTTTGTGGATTGAAATGGTCTCCTTCTGGCCAACAACTTGCAAGTGGGGGAAATGAGAATTTAGTCTACATTTGGGACAAGAGCATGGCATCTCATAATTCTTCCTCTCAATATCTACACAAATTAGATGAACATTGTGCAGCAGTGAAGACCTTAGCATGGTGACCCTTCCAAAACAATATTTTGGCATCTGGTGGAGGGGGTTTAAACAGGTCTATAAAGTTATGGCACACACAAACAGGTGCATGCTTGAATACTATCGACACCCATTCCCAAGTCTGTTCTTTACTGTGGAATAGACATGAGCGCGAGTTATTGAGTTCACATGGGTTAGATAAGAACCAGTTAACCTTATGGAAATACCCGTCCATGGTGAAGATGACTGAGCTTACAGGGCATACTTCTCGAGTTCTTCATATGGCACAGGTATGAAAAGTTATGTTTTTATGCATTCATGTTTTCCCTTTATGAATAGATTTGTCCTGATAACCCTTCCCTATTTTTTTGCCTCTTCAGAGCCCTGATGGGTACACAGTTGTATCAGCTGCAGCAGATGAAACACTCAGGTTTTGGAAAATTTTTGGAGCTCCGGATACCTCAAAGAAGGCTAAGATTAAAGACGCAAGAGTGGCTTTCAGCAACTTTCATACTCACATCCGCTAAGAAGTATCTGTCCACATTGATGGATGTTCAACTCAAGGTAGTCATTAATGTTTTGTTTTCTCTTTATAAATCTTTGCACGCGCTCTGTAGTTGTGTTGGATTTTTATGTAGCATGTTCTACTTTCTTCTTTTTATTTTGTTCCTTCCTTTGGTACTCATATACAGTAGGTTCTACTTTCTTTTTTGTATTTTGTTCCTTCCATTGGTACTCATATAGCATGAATTGTGTAATTTTTCTTCTGTGAACCCTGATGGAACAATGTTGCAACAGCTTTGTGAGACAATGATTAGATTCTTCAGCTGCATGATAAAATTTAAAAAGGTTTTGGCAAGTCTTTGGTGCTTCAAGACGTGAACAAGTATCTCATTCACATGATCACATCTAAATGATGATAAGGTGATGCTCAACGTTGTAGATAATTTTAAGCCTAAAATGATGATAAGGTGATGTTCAATGTTTGTAGGTAATTCTTGAATTATTTATCTTGATTAGCTTTAAGGTATTTGTGAAATTTCCAAATTGAAATAAACATAAAAGGTTTAGTTGTTTTGTATCTATATTTTTAGACACGTATATAGATATGTTTATGTTTATTGCTGTACAATTGTACACTATGTCATGGGTGCATATATTATATGCATTCTGATAGAATATTGATCATAATAACTAACCACATAGATATTACTCTGATTTGTATGGCTGCAATTCTAATATGAGAAAATATTGACCGCACGGAAGAATCTACTGAATCCCTCCATGCATACTACCATTTAAGATCTATGTAACATGGTGAATTGCTTCTCTTTGCTAAACACGTGATCACGGCAACAAGAATGCGTTCAGCTTTGCGAAGAAGAATCATACAGATAAGAGTAGCATGTTACCTCAATACCAATTTTTTTATATTTAGACATTCTAAGGTGCTCTCTTTTGCAATTCAATTTTCCAACACAACAGAATTTGTAAGTACCTATTCCTCATATTGTGCTTCATCTTTATTATCTTTTATTTTATGAATTGTGTTAGTAATTTCATTTTCTTGTATTGCATTTTTCACTGACGGTTGCCTCATTATAGCTCTTCACTTTGGGCATTGATAATCATTGATTGTCTGCCCCATTATCTTTTTACTGGCAAAGGCATTTTTAAATGCCACCAATCCATTGGAAAATTTTCCACCCTCCAGATTCTTAAATTGGAAATCAACATGAAGCTTTTCTGTGATTAAGGTTTAATGCATTCCGAACCAAGATACAGAAAAATTAGACCTGCACTCTTCATTACTTCAAAGATAATGATAATTTTTTGAAAGGGCATTGCCTCTCTGTAGATGTAAATCACAAGTGTTTCCTGAAGATTCTATTGTTCTATTTTTGTTTAGATTTTGCATTACAATATAGAATTGTATCAAATAACTAAAAGTTCAGTTTGGTTTGTTTACTGTGGGTGAATTTTTTACATTTCATGTGTTGTTACTTACTTCAGGAAGCAGGTATATTAACATTTCTCTTTTGTATCTTAGATTTTCAGTTTCTTTATTTACACTTTTAACAACTTACACTTTAAAAAGCAATTTTTTGTGTCAAGACAATAAAATGTTTTATAAGCAACCATAAAACTAAAAGTTTACATTTTATTATTATTTATTATTTGTATATATATATATATTTTTACTATAACATAAGGGTAGATTAAAAATAGTTTGGTAAACCAGCTACCGCATGCTTTGACAGAGGAACATAGAGCCGAAAATTCTTGGAAAAAAAAGTCAAAAGGGATCTAGGATCCAATGCTTCCAACGGACAGAAAGAAGAGCTTAAAAAGAGAGGGAAACGAAAACATAAGGAAGGCCTACTGCTTGACCCAGAAAATGCGGACAGTCATCAAACTGCTATTTGTTTGCCCATTTTAGATTGCAGCTTTGCAATGGCGTTCTCCAGAGCATTGATTCGGTTGCTGAATTTTCCATGGACATTGGCATTGTCCTTGAAATTTGTTTGAGTGTCTTCCTTGAGATTTTCCAGCTTTTCAATTGAGTCTTCGTGGTCTGCTCTCAGTTTCCTGAGGTCTTCATTGATGATGTTCCACGCTGTCTCCCTCTCCTTGTTGGACTCTTCCAGTAGTTTATCTTGCTGATCAAGCCATGCTCTAAGCCTTCCCAGTGAGGTCTCCAAGGATTCGAGCTTTTCTCCAACTGTGGAGCCGGTTTCAGAAGAGGAAGCCATATCTATCAGCAGTATGGGAGCTATCCGATCAGAGTTAGAAAGTGAGATGAGATGTAGGCGCTTCCAGCAAAGTAGCAGAGTCTTTTCGATTTGTAAAACCTCCTCTGCGAGATCAGTTTCACTTCTGGACAAGGTGGAGAGAACGGTTTCAATAAATAACCGTCGGATTGAGAGAGCGGTCACAGGATGTCCTCCTTCTGCAATTTGGTTAGATTTCTTGGCAGAGTGATGAGAAAAACGTGATTCAAAGCAGTTCTTTAATCGAAAAGGAATCTGATTCATGTCAGCACTTGAATAAAAACAAGGAGCAGATCTCATCCTTTGAGATTTGGGAGATCCTGTCAGAGAATGTGGGGGGACAAGTTCACGAAGTCCTGGCCAGTCATGGAACAAGTTGCCAAATGAGAGAAAACTGCAGAGACTATGGGATGTCACATCGATCTTCATCACCATCATAAACTAAGACCCCTCTTCCCAGGAGAGTTCCCTGGTTTGCTGCTTTGTCAGCCAGCGAATTTAGGGCCCTTAGCACATGAAAGAAACTTATAGTGTGAATTTTTTTGCTTAAGTGGCGGATTTTATGATAAATTTGAGCCAACCTGAGGTGAGTAGGATGCTTCTTCCGGTTTAGAGCCTGGATCAACATTGTAGAGTCCCCAAAGACTGATAACTTGGTGATTCTCTTGGACAATGCAATTTTTAGACCTTGCAGAAGGCCACAAAATTCGGCAGTATTGTTAGAATCAACTCTGAGGCCCCAGGAGTAGCTAGTGTTCATATCTCCATTGGCCAAGCTTATCAGTCCCCCGCAGCCAGCTTGGCCAGGATTGCCCTTTGCAGCACTGTCAAAGAAGAGACAGTGGGTATTTAGCGAAGACTTCCAGCTTAAAAATTTATTTTCCTCAAGCCTGATTTCCCAATGGGCTGGTTGAGGCAGAGTAGGACAGGGTCTATTCTGCAGGTTGGAAATGATCAAGTTAAGCCAATATAATTCTTCAGGTAGTAGGCCATTAGAGTCCTTCAGATTATGCTCTAGAACTTCCCCAAGGACAGCTCTGGCTTGGGCTGCAATTCTATCAGGCTGACTTTCCTGATCTCTGAAAAGACGATTGTTTCTTTCAATCCACAGCTTCTAGCATATGGCTTTAGGGAACCAGTTCCAAGTTGTTCGGAGAAGAGGCTTCTTGGACAGTTGAAAGGGTGACAGAATCATCCACTTTGAGAGCATCTCTTGAATAGTTTCTGGAAGATTTATTCCCAGATTTAGTCTGAAAGCTTTGATCCAAACCTTATTGGAGAATTGATAGCCCAACATGATGTGATCAGCAGTTTCTTCCTCACTTTTGTAGAGAGGGCAGCGGGAAGGGCCCTCCATACCTCGCTTGTTTAGATTTTCTCCTGACAAAATACTCTTGTGGGCCAGTGTCCAACAGAAAAAAGTCAATTTTTGGAATAAATGGTTTGGACCAAAGATACTTCCAGACCACTGGGTTGGGGGCGACTGAAGGGATTGCTTGACTGATCTTGTAGCCTTCTGAAGTTGAGTAACTCCCTGATAAATTTCCCCATCCTCTTTTGTCTCTACGATTTTTTTTAATAGGTGCTTTTCCTTGGAGGAGGCTAGTGAGAGTTTCAGCTTCTTTTGTGAGTTCAGGGGGAGGGTCACCAAGTGCCCAGCCTATCCAGAGAGTGTCATCCCAAGCTGATATGTCCCAGAGCGTGGTGACACCATTAGCCAAGAGCCAAAGCTTGATGTTGTCAATCTTCGAGCAAGATCCCAGTGGAGGGTTCCCAAGGATTGAGTCCTCCCACAATTTAATATTCTTCCCATTTCCCGGAATCCAATAAAGGTTCTTTTTTAACATGTCCAGCGCTTTAAGACAAAGTTTATAAACCGGAGAACCTTTTCTACTTGGAGGTTGCATGTCGAGGCATCTCTTCTTTGAGCCAGAAAAATATTTTTTGCGGAGAGCTTTCTTACTCCAGCTATCTTTCCCAGTGATCATTTGCCAAAGCAGTTTTGCTCCTAGGGCAAGATTTTGGTTGTGTAAACTACGAATTTGAAGCCCTCCTTCATCTCTTGGCTTTTTGATCTTATCCCAGCTTACGAGGTGGAGTTTTTTTGCGTTCCCTTTGCCTCCTTCCCAAATGAATTTCTTGAGAAGACCTTCTATCTTACGAATTGCAATGCTTGGAGCGAGCAAGATTGAGGATTGATAAATTGGCATGCTGTTCAGAACTGCTTTTATAAGAGTTGTCTTTCCTGGAAGATTGAGCCAGTTTGCATTCCATCTTTGGATTTTGTCCTTGATTTTGTCTATTGTGGGATCCCAATCGGCTGGTTTGATTTTGATTTTACAGATGGGTATTCCCAGGTAAAGTAAGTTGTCCCAATTCATAGTGCATTCCATTCCCAGCGCTCTTGCAATTTCCCCTAGCTCTCTTCCTGAGCATTTCCAGCTGAAAATTTTACTTTTCTGAAAATTTATTTTGCTACCAGAGACCTTTTGGTATATGTCCAGCTCATGTTTAAATTGTGCTGCTGAGTGCAGATTTGCTCCTCCTAGTAGAAGGGTGTCATCAGCAAATTGTGCATGGTTTATGTCACGTACATTGTTTGAAATTCTTAGCCCTGGCAGCATGTGGATGTCCCAACTGAGATTGAGTTGAAAGTTGAGAATTGACGCTTGAATGGCATAGAGAAGAGGGGACAACGGGCAGCCCTGTCTTAGGCCTCTGGAGGCTTTGAAGAAATTTGTTGGCCTACCGTTAATGAGTGGGGCTATCCATGGATCACCCACGCAGCCTCTGATCCAGCTTATAAAGTCTTGTGAGAAGCCAAATTTGGTCATAACAGCAAACAGGAAATCATGTCTTACACGATCGAAAGCGTTTGCTAAATCGAGTTTAATGGCCATACCTTTTTCGTTGCGTTGAAAGCTGGAGTGGATTGCTTCTTGGACAAGAATGATGTTGTCAAGAATTTTCCTGCCTTTTATGAATCCGCCTTGGTTTTCTGGAATAATCTTTGGCAGAATTATTTTTAGCCTGGTGGCTATAATCTTGGTGATAATCTTGTAACCTGTGTTACACAAAGAGATCGGCATGAATCTATTGAAGGAGTTGGCTCCTTTTTCCTTTGGGATCAGGGAAAGGAAGGAGGAGTTGGTGCTGCCACCTAATTTGTGGACCTTTTGCAAATACCTAACCATTCTTAAGAGATCATACTTAATTATTGACCAGCAGCCAGTGAAGAATCTGGTGGTGAAGCCATTCGGACCGGGGGCACTATCCGGCTTCATGATCTCGAGAACATCTTTTAGCTCATTCATAGTAACTGGGGAGATAAGGGAGTTGTTCTCCTCAGGATTGATAAGATGTTGGATGAGGTTGAAAGGGTGGGTGTGGGTGTCAAGTGGGTCCTCAATGGGAGCTATGAACAGCTCTTTAAAAGTATCCTCCGCAGCCTTCTTTATGCCCTCAAAATCATTGATCAGCTCTCCTTGATGGTTTATTTCAGTGACCGCTTTGTAGTTCTTTCGGGCTTCAGCTTGCTTATGGAAGTAATTAGTGTTTTTGTCCCCACTTAGGAGCCAGAGATTGCGGGATTTTTGCCTCCAATATTCTTCTTCCAGCCTACAGGCCAAATGGAAAGCTTTCTGCAGGTTCTCTTCTGTTCTTAAGTGAAAATCCGAGACGGGGTTGAAGTCCATGAATGTTTGGTGAGCTTCTAGCTCTGCTTGAGCCAATTTCCTTTTGGAGGTGGGGGAAGTAATGCCTCTAGCCCAATCTTTAAAGTCAAGTTTTAGCTTTTTAAGTTTTGCTTCCCAGATGAAGGAAGGAGATCCTTTGATTTGAGTTGCCCAGGAATCGGATACTACTTGCATAAAGTCTGCCTGTTGGAACTAGAGGGGTTGCAAAGAGGAAGGCTTTGCAACCCCGAATCCAAGAGTGCCTATTTGTTGGGTATTTTGAAGATTCAAAAGGGTACAATATTATAAACTTGAGCGCTAACAAATCTTTCATTGAAAGAAGTGTTCAGTTCCAAGAAGAGCCTTTAGCAGCACTTGAAGTTGGAGAGTCCTCTTAACCACTAGAACCATTGATTGTAAGTGAAGAGACTAATGAGTTTTCTGATTCTGATATGTCTGATAATTATGATTTGATTGCAGATCCTAGAAATCCTACAAGACCAAAATGGGTAGTAAAGACCATTCATGTAGTTGGGGAACTAACCAGAAATCGTAATAACACTAGGAGGACTAGATCTCAATTTGAGAGTGCCCCTTGTGTGAAATATCCTCTATTTTCTGAGAAGTGATATCTGATGGTTGAATCAGATCCAAAAACATATGAATATGTAGCACATGATCCAAGAAGGAAAACAACCATGAAAGAAGAATTCAGCTCGCTCCAGAAGAACAACACTTGGGAACGGGTTGATCTTCCCCGAGGGAGGAAGCTAGTTCAATGTAAGTGGGTTTTTAAGACCAAGTTTGCTGCTGATGGTTCACCTTTGAAATATAAGGAAATATTGGTAGCCAAGGAATACTCACAAGTACATGGTATTGACTACAATGAAACCTTTGCACCAGTGGCAAAGATGGACTCCATAAGGCTAGCTCTAGCTATTGCAGCTTCGAAGCAGTGGGAAGTGCATCACATGGATGTGAAGTGTGCTTTCCTAAATGGAGATCTCACTAAGGATATTTACATGCAGCAACCTGAAGGGTTTGTTTCTAATCCATATTTAGTGTGCAGGTTAAAGAAATCATTGTATGGGCTCAAGTAAGCCCCCAGGGCTTGGTATGCCAAGATTGATAGATTTTTGTTGTCACTGAGTTTTGTTCTATGCAAGTCTATTCCTAATGTCTATTTGAATATGATTCATGGTTATTTGATGATTATTGTCTACTTATTACAAGATGTTCAAAAAAAGAGATTGCCTCCTTGAAGGATGCAATGAACCATGCATTTTCTATGGTAGATTTGGGATTGTTGAGCCAATTCTTGGGTCTCAAAATTGCTCAATCCCAACATTGAATCAAAGTACATCAGTCCAAGTATGCTTCAGATTTTCTCATCAAGTTCAACATGAAATATTGCAATCCAAGCAAGACTCCCTTCCTTTCAGGAGTTAAGCTTGAAGAAGTAGTTTCTTCTCCTATGGTAAATAATACACTGTATAGGCAGTTGATTGGGTGTTTGCTTTATCTTACACAAACTCGAATCGATCTATATTATGTAGTTAGTGTGGCTTCGAGATACATATATCAGCCTCCTGAGATCCACTGGAGAGAAGCCAAAAGGATCCTAAACTTTGTTCAAGGAACAAGAACTCATGGGATCTTCTACAAAGTCTACATCCGGATATGTGTTCATGCTTTCAGAAGGACCAATAACCTGGTCAAGCAAGAAGTGGAGTGCCATAATACTTTCATCATACAGAAGCAGAGTATATGGGACTTGTAAATGCAGCAACTCAATGTTTGTGGTTGCAGGGGATACTTGGAGAATGTTGGTTCGAATCAGAGTTTTCAACTATTATCTACTGTGATAATTAGAGCACCATTCAAATCTGCAATGATCCAGTTTAGAAACAGCAAACCAAGCACATTGAGATCCATATGCACTACATCATACAGCTTGTGCATGATGGTACCATTGTTCTACTCTTATGTGCATCTTCATAACAAGTAGCATACATCTTCACCAAAGTTTTTTGGGAGAAGACCTTCGGCAATCTCAAATCACTGCTGGGGATTGTTGATCATGCTATGAAGCATGATTGATGAAAATATTTCCAAATTTTGTTTTTCCTGTCCATGTTTAAGGTAGGATTTTCCCACTACGGTTTTTCCTCTTTCCTTGGTTGTATGGACAAGTAGTATGTAATGGTTGACTAAGCCTTGTTTCTAGGCCCTATAGTTTTCTGATATTTACTCATAAGTTCAGGCTTAATGGGGGGTGTTAGAATAATCAACCCATAGTTACCTACATTAGACATTAATTAAATTATTTTTGTCTTATTACCTAGATTCCTAGATTCCATTCTATTCTAGTTGCCTTCTACATGTCCTAGAAGTACACACTTGCTAAAAATGAGTCATGGAGTGCTTGGGAAACATCCTGGAAACCAATTTTAGGATGTCTGCTTTATTCTAGATTGTCTGATAGATTTTTATCATTCAAGCTACCATTATGATCTTAGGATCTTTAACTGAGAGAATAGCATGCACAGCAATAAAACACAAGCACAACACAAGAGACAAGAGACATAAAGAATTTTCCTCGGGTAAACCATAATGGAGAAAACCCCACAACTTCCTCAGAGATAGAATCAGCACCAAAGGTAAAACCAGAAAATAATAAGATGACCTCCTGACGGCAGCAGTCTCTCTCTCTCTCACTGAGAGAGCTTCTCCTCTCTCACTCATGCACTCCAATGAGTGAGTGTGTGTGTCCTAAATAGAGTGACTCACTCTCTATTTATATTCTTACATTCACTTGGAACCCACTCCATCATGTCGGCCTCACTTAACAATTACTTACTAGAGCCAACATCTCTAGGAGTGTCTAATAACCCTAGTGCCCCACAAATTGTGGGGACTTTTTCTCCTCCGACCAACAAGGAGGTTTCATCCTTAACACAATGGTGGGGACTATTGCCCCAACTTACAATGACTCACCTAGGGTCAACTTCACTAGGATGGTCTAATAACCCTAGGGCCCCACAATTGTGGGGACTTTAACCCTTAACCAATAGGAGGGTTACCCACAATGACTTGACATGACTTTCTCATTAGAGAAACTTCCTGGAGTAAAAATCGAGGTATGACATGACTCAAGTACATTACAATAAATCCTAGAATGAACATCGAGTTACAATAGATAAGAAGTACAAGTGAATACATTCCGAAGTTACAATTACATCAACACTCCCTCTTAACTAGGAAGGTATTCTCTCGACATAATTTATCAACACAAGTCTTCTTCTCTGTATCATCTGGGTCATCGTCAAGTCCTCGTCATCTTCAGGTCATCTTCATCTTTATATATAGATCATCACTCGATCTGGATCATCATGGGACATCGTCACTGGATTTGGATCATCACTGGATCTGGATCATCACTAGACATCATCATTGGATCTGGATCATCACTCGATCTGGATCATCACTGGACATCATCATTGGATCTAGATCATCACTCGATCTATATCATCACTGTTGGATCATCATCACTAGATCTAGATCATCATTGGGCATCATCACTCGATCTAGATCATCACAGGTTCTATCTCATGATTCTTCTCATCACAGGAAGTTCTACAGAGCCAACCCTTTTTCATGCTGGTTGTATGCCTATCCTCCATGTAGGTCTTCTTCAGCACTTATATCTGACCTACTCATCAGAAAGGCATAGCACTCATATCCATCCAGGCTAGAACACATCCTGCACACAATGATGGAAGAGTTCTGTACTTCCATCCAGGATGGAACACATCCTGCACACAATGATGGAATATTTCCATACTTCCATCCAGGTTGGAACACATTCCGCACACAATGATGGAAGATTTCCACACTTCCATCTAGGCTGGAACACATCCTGCACACAATGTTGGAAGAGATATGCACTTACATTCATCCAGGCTGGAACCACATCCTACCACAATGATGGAATATTTCTGTACTTCCATCTAGGCTGGAACCACATCCTACCACACTGATGAAAGGGCTCTGCACTTACATCCATCCAGGCTGGAACACATCCTGCACACAATGATGTAAGGGCTTGCACTCATATCTGATCTTGTAGGAACAAATCCTACAGTCACATCAGAATGGCCCCCAGTCCTCGACTGAGCTACCTGGTAACTGACCAGGTGCCTCCATTCTCCTAGAGAATGGCAGTCGCCCTTACATCCGACCTGCTCATCGGAATGGCCAACACTCACTTCTGACATGGAAGGAACCTAATCCTTTAGCCATGACAGAATTGTTCATCCCTTATATCTGACCTACTTGTCAGAATGGATATGGATCTCAGCACTCATATCTGACATGGAAGGAACCAATCCTCTCACCATGACAGAATGGCTCAGCCCTTATATCTGACCAACTCGTCAGAATGCCTATGGATCTCAGCACTCATATCTAACATGGAAGGAACCAATCCTCTCAGCATGACAGAATGGCTCAGCCCTTACATCTGACCATGGAAGGAACCAATCCTCTCACCACGTCATAATGGCTATGGGACTCATCACATTCCCTTGGAGGAAAACTCTATCTGGAGAACACCAAGCTTCTCCCTGAAGTAATCAAACTTCACCCTAGCCAATGGCTTTGTCAATACATCAGCTATCTATTCCTCCGTCGTAACATACTGGAGCTTTACTGCTCCCCTCTGCACCATATCCCTAATATAGTGATACTTGATCTCGATATGCTTCGACTTGTCATGGAACATTGAGTTCTTAGACAACTTCACATGACTCTGGTTGTCACAATGTATACAAGCAGCATCAACTAGAGATCAAATAAATCCGATAGTAGCTTCCTCAGCCATACTGCCTCACAACTAGCTGAATAAGCTGTGACATACTCTGCTTCAATTGTACTCAGTGCCACACAGGATTGCTTCTTGCTAAACCAAGAGATCACACCTGATCCCATATTGAAGCAACACCCTAAAGTGCTCTTCCTATCGATGGCGCTGCCTGCCCAATCTGAATCAACAAAACCCTGCAGGTTAATCTTCTGATTCACATCGTACTTGAGCCCATAATCAACTGTACCCCTTAGGTACCTCAGAACATGCTTTGTAGCAATTAAGTGAACATTTCTTGGACCTATCAAGAACTGGCTCAAGGTGTTCATAGCAAAGCAAATGCCTGGTCTCATGTTCGTCAGGTACATCGAGGACCCAATCATCTGACGATACATTGTAGCATTGACCGACAATTATGAAGCATCGCTCAATAGCTTCAGGTTCAATTCCATAGGTGTGGCCATAGCCTTGCAATCCATCATCCCAAATATTTTCAGGATCTCTACTGCATACTTCCCTTGTCCAAGGAAGATTCCATCCATATCTGCCACACCTCCATGCCTAGAAAAATAGTACATCAACACATAAGAGGAGCATCACTGGTCTTCTGCCTTCAACCTTGAAGCAAAGGTTGGAATCTGCTTTACTCTCAGTAATGCCTAGAGTCATCAGTAATCTATCCATCCTGTCGTACCATGTCGATCCTTATATTTTCTGTAGTCAGTCCCTCTGAAGCAAAGCATCATACTCCCTCTGTCTTTTGTACTCTATGTACTAAAACATTCTGTACTAGAGTGACAAGTAGCTTCCTATGCTACTAGTATTCTATGTATCCATCTAGTGTATAGAATTTCATCTTCAACCTTGTAGCAAAGGTTAAGATCTTCATCAATCTCATCATGGATGTGTTTCAATTCTTACTGGATGCAAATGTCTCTTCGTAGTCTATGCCTTCTTTTCGTGAGAAGCCTCATGCTACAAACCTTGCTTTGTATCCCACGATGTTTCCATCTACTGCATGATGGAACTATGAACTTCTCTTCAGGTCTCGATACTGCATCCTAGACATCATTCTTCTTGAACTGGTCTTCTTGGTTACTTCTTCATAGCTAGAAGGTTCTGCATCAATGATGTCACTGCATTCGTCATATTATTCTTCATCTTGAACTGTCGTCACTTGTTCTTCGGAACAAGTTTCATTCTTCTTTGCTTGTAGGTGATTATGTATGCGATCTTTCCTACAAGTCAAATGCATTTGTATGGTTAGAAACATTTCATAAGGAATATTCATACTGGAAAATTCTTATGCATAAATATATGATCATGCAACTATTTTAGCCAATGCAACATTCATCCATATCTCACGGAAGCTTTTCTAGATGCCTTCCATCTCTACCAGGACAGCATTGAGATTGTGCACTAATCCAATATGTCAGTAAAGAGGTTTCATTCTAGATAAGTAGCAATGGAGAGTTGTATAGTACCATGAGCTACTCACCCATCACATGCATATTAGTAGTATACTGTTGTTAATGCAAACATTCTATCATGCATAATACATCAACTGAATATAAACAAAATGCATAACAAAAACAATATCATGAAATGACAATTGAATACTTATCTTTATTTTTTTCGTGGGTAGACTCCTTCTTGATCCTTCCGCTTCATCATCTTCTTCATTCATGACTTCATCATTTCTTATCGAAGCTCTCAAGATGGATAAGAGGTTCTTCAATAATCAAGTCCTTCATATTCCTCATCACTTGAGGGATCTTCTTTCAATGGTGAGAGCTTGTTCTTCAATTGCTCCCATCTTCTCTTCTCTTCTTATGAGTCGAGCTTCTTCTTCTTCCCAGAGTCTGCTGAAATTAATCACTTCCTTCTGGCACACATTCCTTGAATGAATGAATCCCATGATCCTGGGAGGCCATTCAAGGTGGACATCACCACTACTGCATTCTTCACTTCTTCTTTTACCGCTACAAGTTGTTCTTTGATTTGAGAGACCCTTGTAAAGTATGACTGCATGGTCTCTGCATTCTGGATCTTCACATTCTTCAACTAGTTTCTTAAGGTCATATTCTGATTTCTGTTCTTCCCTTCAAATAGCTTGGTCAAGGAATCAAACATCTTCGGTGTCTTTAAGGAAGACACTTGTAGTACAATTTGATTCATGACTGAATCAACAATGATCTTCTTAGCCTTAACCAAGTTCTTCTTGTGTAAGGCTTCTAGCCTCATCTCCCTCTGGAACTGGAACCTCTATACTCATGTAGGTGTCCAATCCATTTTCTTCAAAGAGATCATATACTTCCAGGCTTGGAAGTTGTCAACTTCCCCAATATTGTCACCAAGCTGATGTGATAGATCACTTTGAAATGAGAACCTCAAATGAAAGTAGCGAAAGATCAGATCTTACCGTTTTGAGGTGTCCGTCCTGGTTCTGGAGCTGGATGATCTAGGGTTTGTCACAGAAACCCTAATTTTCAAAAATTAGAATCTTCAAAATTTTATTGGATAGAAAGATATATCTCTTCAAATGGAGCTTTCCAATGTACTCCTTTTCAGAAAACAGTGGAAGGAAGCTCCCGGAACAGGAAGCCCTAGTTTTCCACTTTCTTCTGCAAAATGCCTGTTAATATTTCTGTGGTATCTCCAAAATTGTTGATCCCCTATTTATAACATTTATCATTAAAGTTTCATCGCATGTTCCTATTCTAGCACTATAGGTTTCATCAGAATTGGTTTCACCAATTGGGACTTATGGTCCTTTTCCCAAGGTGACCTGTTATAGGATTGTTTAGAATAGAGAAGTTGTACGGAATTCCACATGTCACTGGTTCATCTTCTAATTCTAAATCTCTGACCATAGAAATTAAAATCCATTCCCTTTCTGGAACAGCTTCTGAAATCTCATTTGGACCTGTGTAGCCCAAGATATATCAATTCTCCCCAGGTATCCTGTTTATGGATGAATTGTGGAAGAGGCTAGAACCCTAACTTGGAGGGATCATATCTCCCATAATATAGAGAATATGAGGCTGAATTTAGGAGACAATGTAAATAAGGATTTTATTTTCAGCCTCTATAATTTCCAGCTCCTGAACCATTGCCAATCTGAGGATATAGCGAATTTACCAGAACTTAGCATTTTTTGGTATTTAGGGTTTTTCTAGCTTGGGGTCAAACTAGGGTTTGACTTTCTCGGAGTTTCACCCAACCAAAAAACTTGATCCAGTTCTCTCAAATTCGGTTTTGATGAGAAGATCAATCCTATGCCAGGCTCACTCAAAAATTCCTCTTCTGTAGAAATCACTAATTTCCGCACCGAAACTAAAAATGCTTGGAATCGAATTCTATTTCGACAGAAATATGCGCCCTTCAATGGAGATTCAGCCTAGAATACTTTTGCTGATGGATTATGGAGAGAGACCTAAAAAGTAATAATCCTTAGCTTTTTTAGTTGCACAATGTCTTCTTCTTAGGTTATCTCTGATACCATGTTAGATTTTTATCATTCAAGCTACCACTATGATCTTAGGATCTTTAACTGAGAGAATAACATGCACAACAATAAAACACAAGCACAACAAAAGAGACAAGAGACACAAAGAATTTTCCTAGGGGAACCATAAAGGAGAAAACCCCACAACTTCCTCAGAGATAGAATCAGCACCAAAGGTAAAACCGAAAAATAGTAAGATGATCTCCCGATAGCAGCAGCCTCTCTCTCTCACACTGAGAGAGCTTCTCCTCTCTCACTCATGCACTCCAATGAGTGAGTGTGCGTGTCCTAAATAGAGAGACTCACTCTCTATTTATATTCTTCCATTCACTTGGAACCCACTCCATCATGTCAGCCTCACTTAACAATTACTTACTAGAGCCGACATCTCTAGTAGTGTCTAATAACCCTAGTGCCCCACAACTTGTGGGGACTTTGCCTCCTCCAACCAACAAGGAGGTTTTATCCTTAACACAATCATGGGGACTATTGCCCTAACTTACAATGACTCACCTAGGGTCGACTTCACTAGGATAGTCTAATAACACTAGGGCCCCACAACTGTGGGGACTTTAACCCTTGACCAATTGGAGGGTTACCCACAATGACTTGACATGACCTTTTCATTATAGAAACTTCCCGGAGTAAACATCGGGGTATGACATGACTCAAGTAAATTACAATACATCCCGGAATGAACATTGGGTTACAATAGATAAGAAGTACAAGTGAATACATTCCAAAGTTACAATTACATCAACATTCTCTAAAGCGCATATCTGGCTTTTCTGAAAAGTTGCCTTACTTTATAGTTGATTTAAGGAAAAAGGAAAAGCTAGCATAGGTGTAGCTTCCTTGTTTTTTCCCCACATCCTCCTCCCTCCTTTTCTCCAAATAAAATCATGTATAAGTTGTTTTTCAATCCCTCTTTAGCTTTCCCACTTGACTTAGTAAATTCGTGAGCATCTTCATAGATTTGGAAACTGTTTTATGCACCTATGGGTGATTTGACTAGATTTGGTAAGCCTTCTTTTTTACTATTTCGAATGGCATCCTTATGCATTCAAACCTCTCATGTAATTATATATTACAACATCCTATTACTTCATAAGGTTGGCTATTATACACTTACTCAATAAATATTACTGTTATGCTCCAATTTCAGTCTCCTTTGGTGTTAATTTTGCATGTTTGATTATCAATTTTGTGAGTGTAATTGTTCTATCTCTTAGGATCAATTTCCACAATTGAAGGTAAGATTGCTGAAGAATCTGTTTCTCTTTTGATTGACCCTAGATATACTCACAGTTATATCACTCCTAGAGTTGTTTATCTTTGTGCCTTTAAGAAGTTAAATCCTAGCAAATCACAGTTAGTCCAAATAGCCACTAGAACCAAGAGAAGGGTTAGTGAAATGGTAAAGCAATGTCCATTGGTCATGAATGGGCTAGTCACTTGTGTAGATATGAATGTTCTACCAATTGGTTCCTACAATTTTCTCATTGGAATGGATTGGTTGGAAGCACACAGAGTGAAGCTTGATTGTTACAACAAGACTTTTGAGTGCTTGGATGAAGAACTCAACTTAAAGGTTGTGAAAGGCATTCCAAAGGTGATTTGTGTTAGGCATATTTCAACCATGCAGCTGAAGAAGTTTTGTAGGAAAGGTTGCAGAGTGTATCCAACCCATGTGTTGGAGGCAGTAGAGAATGAAACTCCTTGGTTGGAGGACTTTCATGTGTTGCAAGAATTCATTGATGTGTTTCCTAATGAGATTCCAGGGCTTCCTATGAAGAGGGATATTGATTTCATAATTGAACCTATTCTAAGAGCAGCACCGGTGTCTCAGACACCCTACAGGATGAGTACACCAAAAACGCTAGAGCTGAAGATGCAGCTGCAAGATTTGTTGGAGAAGAATTATATCAGACCAAGTGTGTCCCCTTGGGGAGAACCTGTGTTGTTTGTGAAGAAGAAAGATGGTACACTTACATTGTGTATTGATTACAGACAGTTGAACAAGGTAACTATGAAGAATAGATACCCTTTTCCTAGTATTGATGAGCTTTTTTATCAAATGAGAGGAGAAAAGGTATTTTCCAAGATTGACTGGAGGTCTGGTTACCATCAGGTAAGAATCAAGGATGAAGATATTCATAAGACAACCTTCAGAACAAGGTGTGGACATTATGAGTTTGTAGTGGTACCATTTGATCTCACAAATGCACCAGCTACATTTATGTGCCTTATGAACAGTGTTTTCCGAAGGTATCTAGACAAGTTTGTTCTTTTCTTCCTTGATGGCATTCTCATTTATTCTAAGAATGAGGAAGATCATGAAGAACATTTTAGATTGATATTGCAATTCCTAAGGGACATTAAGTTGTATGCAAAGCTAAGCAAATGTGACCTCTACAAAGATAGGATTCATTATTTAGGTCACATCATCTCAGTTGAGGGCATATATGTAGACCTTGAGAAGATTGAGACCATTATGAATTGGCCTACCCCAAGACATGTGTCAAATGTAAGATCTTTTATGGGCCTTGCATGATACTAAAACAGATTCATTGAAGGATTCTCCAACGCTGCACATCTAATCAATTCCTTGCAAGGGAAGGGAATAAAGTTTGAATGGACACCAAGATGTGAGGAAAGCTTCCAGTGGCTGAAGGATCTTCTCACAAGTTCACCAGTTTTGAAAATTGTAGACCCAGAGAAAGACTTTGTGGTGTGTATTGATGAATGTGGACAGGGATTGGGAGGATTTCTTGTGCAAGACAACCACGTGGTATGCTATGATGAAATAAAGTTGAAGGATCATGAGAAGAAATATGCTACTCATGATTTATAACTTGCAGCCATAGTACATGATCTCAAGATGTGGAGGTATTACTTAATGGGTAGAAAATTTGAGTTAAGGACATACCACTGCGGTTTGAAATATTTGTTTGATCAACCAACTAAAAATGATAGGCAAGCTAGATGGCTGGAGTTGTTATGTGAGTTTGATTTTGAAATCAAACACATAAAGGGGAAAGAAAACAAAGTGGTTGATGCACTCAACAGGAAGGTGGATGAAATGCACTTAGCATCTCTTAGTATTTTCCAATCGTATTTGAGAGAGAAGATTGTTAATCATGCTATTGAAGATGAATTGTATGTGCAAGTAAAGGACAAATTGCAGCAGCAAAGTCTTGAGAAGAGGTATGAGGGATATAAATTGGAAGACGATGGATTGCTTACTTATAAAAACAGAACTTATATTCCAAGTGTAGCAGATTTGAGGAGAAGTGTTATTGATGAAATCCATCAGACTCCATATTCTGGTCACCCAGGATATCAAAAGACAATTGCTACAGATAGAAAGCAGTATATTTGGCCAGGAATGAAGAAGGACATTGCTGATTATATTTCAAAGTGCATGAAATGCCAGCAGGTGAAGGTTGAGCATCAACACCCAGCAGGTTTGTTGCAGCCCTTGCCAGTTCTAGAATGGAAATGGGAATTTGTTTCTACAGGATTTCCAATGACTTGGAGGCAACATGATTCCATCATGCTTGTAGTGGACAAGTTGACAAAGGAAACACATTTTATACCGGTTAATTCCACACATAAAACCGATGCCATTGCAAAAATATTCCTGAAGAATATTTTCAAATTGCATGGATTGCCTAAGGAAATAGTCTCTAACACAGATCCTAAGTTCACTTCCAATTTTTGGAATGGTATGTCTGTAGATTTGGGTACCAAGTTGAAATTTAGCATTTCCTACCATCCTCAGAATGGTGGTCAGACAGAGAGAGTGAATCAAGTTCTTTAAGGCATGCTTTGCTTGGTTGTGATGGACAAACCATCCAAGTGGGAGGATTATTTACACTTGGTAGAGTTTGCTTATAATAATGGACAGCAAGCATCCTTGGGGATGATTCCTTATGAATATTTGTATGGAAGAAGGTGTCCAACACCCGTGACATGGGATAATCTAGTGAACATGATTGTACTTGGTCCAGAATTGCTCAAGGAGATGGAGCCGAAGGTTGCAAAAATCAGGTAATATGAAAGCCGCACGAGACAGACAAAAAATTTATGCTGATAAGCATTGGGTGGAAAAAGACTTCAATGTTGGGGATCATGTTTACCTTAGAGTGAGGAAAAGGAAGATTTCCTTGAAGCCTGAAAGTTGTTCCAAGCTATCTCATAGATACTGTGGACTATTTGAAGTGCTTGAAAGAATAGGGTCAGTTGCATATAGAATTGCATTTCTTGCTAGCACTAGGGATCATAATGTTTTCCATTTTACTTTTCTTAAGAAATATGTACATGATCCTAACCATGTGATTGATTAGGATGTGATTCAAGTGTAACCTAAGGGAGACTTCCAAACCGGGCCATTGCACATCCTTGACAGGAAGGTCATAGTGCTCTGGAATTGAGTCATTGGACAGGTAAAGGTGCAATGGGAGCACTATAGTCCTGAAGAGGCTACATGGGAGATGGAGGATGCCATGTGATTGGAACATCCCTTTTTGTTCAATTTTGCAGAGCATTCAGGGTGGTGCCAGTGTAGCATTTTGTTTAAGTTTGTAAAGCACTAAGGACAATGTTGTTGTAAGGGGGAGGGGATTGGAATACCCTAGTTTTGACCCCTTGGTATTTAATTGTACATGATGTAAATATTGTATTTTAATCATGCCAAGGATCTCAAGGCCAAGGCCCTGCCATTGATTGATGTTTTGTGGATAGGTGATCAAGGTTGATACCTATGGTTTTGGTGTCGAGTCAGAAACTATATATTTGGATATATCATGTAACTGTACAAATTAATATAATACCACAACTAGCTATGGGACTGCAACACATTAAAGAGATGGGGGCATGATTCCACAAGGGATGGGGTGGGGAGATATCCAGCAGATGAAAGGTGAGAGATTGCACATTCAATCTTCATGAAAACATTGATTAAAAAAATTTGTTCTTTTGTCTCCCAAGTCACCCAAGCAGATGTGAAATCAGAATTAAATCCTTTTGGATAGAATTTCGTGCCTGCTAGCTGATGTTAAAAAAATTTCCAGTTGAATCAGCAAAATTTTTTTGGTCCGTTGGATCTGTGTCCCGAGCAGATCAACTGTGGACTCCAAACTTGATGAAGTGGATTACATTGGAATTTTGTGCACATCAAGAGTTTGTTAAGACATGCTATTTGAATTAGTGAAACCACTGTGGGTCATCGATTTGTTTGATGTTTGATCTTAGCCGTAGATCTGTGTAAACGTTTCCCGTTCTTTTACCCATATACCTTGGTTTCATTCCTGGTACTCAGTGATTCAATTTTCTTGCAGAAAAATGGTTGAGGTAGTTAATGCCTTGGGCATAGAAAGCATGGCAGTTGATTTCATGACTAAGCAAGCCTGCAACTCTGTAGTTTGGGGGAACCCATATTCTATCTTCTACAGCAAGCAAAACCCATGTGAATGCATGCCTAGTAGATCATCTGGATTTTACCTAAAGGGGGGTAATTCATTCTGTTAATTATCATTATTCATGAGGGATGAAGGAGTCATTCACTCACAATTATGCATTGTTCTGCTATCCAGAGTCACAGACGAGTGGTTCCGTAGTGATTTTCACTGTGTTATAGAGTGAATCCTTTGTATTGTGTTTTTCCTTGTGGATTGTTGTGTTATGTGTCCATATTTTGGTTTGAATACTTAGGAGTGGAGGAGGGACAAAATTGGATGATAAGCCTAGTAAAGAGAGGAACCACACAAACATATTAAGAGGGGTTGGTAAGTCCTGCCTGCACAACCAGGAGAACACTAGAATGGAAGGTATGGCTAGAGGGAATGTGTAGCAGTGAAGGGAATACTTCTTTTTGTTGGGTGGTGTACCAGTTGTGGAGGCCAAGCCAGATATGGTGTAGGTGTCCTTAGCTCTGGTGTTGAGCTGAGTAGCTTAGCAATTCTACCTTTCCATAGCCTTAGCAGTATGAGAAACCCATCTATTAGTTGGTTGACTATGCTTTTGAAGTGAGTGTTGGATTGGCTGAGTAATTCCAAGGAACCCACATGTTATTGGATTGTTTCCTTAGTATCAAGTGAAACCCAATTGTTTATTGTTAGATTTTTATCATTTAGACAGTATTATCTCAGTATCTTTAATTGAGAGAATAACAAGCACATCAATGAAACATAAGATACAATAGACATAAATATTTTCCTCAGGGAAACCATAAAGGAGAAAACCCCACAAATTCCTCAGACATAGAATCAGCACCAAAAGAAAAACCCAAAACTGTAAGATAATCTCCCGACAGTAGTAGTCTCTCTCTCTCTCTTGTCCCAGCTTCTTCTTTCTCTCTCAGTTATGCGCTACAACTGAGTGTGGGTGAATGTGTGATAAATAGAGAGGCTCACTCTCTATTTATACTAATTCTTGACTTGGAAATAACTCACTAGGGATGACTTCTCTAGGAGAGTATAATAACCTTAGGGCCACACAACTGCGGGGACTTTAACCCTTGATCAATAAGGAGGGTTACCCTCTATGACTTTACATGAATTATTTACATTATTGAATATCCCCATAGGAACATTGGGGCATGACATGACTCAATTACATTAAATATACTTCCAGGAATAAACATTGGGGTACAATACGTAAAATATACAAGTGAATACATTCTGAAGTTAAAAATACATCAACACTCCCTCTTAACTAGGAAGGTATTCTCTCAACACAATTTATCAATGCAAGTCTTCTTCTCTGTATGATTTGGATCATCATCAAGTTATCTTCATCTTCAAGTCATCTTCATCTCTAGATTTGGATCATCACTGGATCTGGATCATCACTAGATCTGGATCATCACTGTTGGATCATCACTGGGTCATCATCACTAGTGCTATCTGTCGATTATTCTCTTCATAGTAAGTTCTACAGAGCCAGCCATTTTTCATGCTAGTTGTAGGACTAGCTTCCATGTAGGTCTTCTTTAGCGCTTATATCTAACCCTTAGTCAGAATGACCTGCCCAACACTTACATCTGACCATGGGACGAACACATCCAACAACCATGTCAGAAAGGAATGCCCAACACTTACATCTGACCATGGGGGTAACAGGTCCAACAACCATGTCAGAAAGGCCCCCAGCACTCACATCTGACCATGGGAGGAACACATCCAACAACCATGTCAGAAAGGCTTTAGCACTTATATCTTACCATGGGAGGAACACATCCAATGGCCATGTAAGAAAGGCTCCGCACTTACATCTAACCATCGGAGGAACACATCCAACAACCATGTCATAAAGGATCAGCACTCACATCTAACCATGGGAGGAACACATCCAGAAACCATGTCAGAAATGCTCAGCACTTATATCTTACCATGGGAGGAACACATCCAACAACCATGTAAGAAAGGCTATGTGCTTACATCTGATCATGTGGGAACACATCCCAGAGTCACATCAGAATGGCTTTGCACTTACATCTGATCATGTGGGAATACATCCCTTGATCACATCAGAATGGCTCCTACACTTATATCTGACCATGGAAGGAACCAATCCTACCATGTCAGAGAGGCTCTTGGACTCATCACCTCCCCTTGGAGGGAACCTCGATTTGAAGAACACCAAGCTTCTCCCTGAATTACTCAAAATTCACTTTGGCCAATGGCTTAGTCAACACGTCATCTATCTATCCGTTCGTCGCAACATACTAGAGCTTCATTGCTCCTCTCTGCACCATATCCCTAATATAGTGATATTTGATCTTGATATGCTTTGAATTTTCATGGAACACCAGGTTCTCAGACAACTTCATATAACTCTGGTTGTCGTAATATATACAAGTAGCATCTAACTAGAGATTAAACAAATTAGACAGTAGCTTCCTCAACCATACTAACTCATAGCTAGCTGAACAAGCTGCGACATACTCTGTTTCAGCTGTACTCAGTGCCATGCAAGACTATTTCCTTCTAAACCAAGAGATCACACCTGATCCCATACTGAAGTAGCACCCTAAAGTGCTCTTCCTATCAATGGCACTACCTGCCCAATATGAATCAACATAACCTTCTAGGTTAATATTTTGATCCGACTCATACTTGAGTCCATAATCAACTATACCCTTCAGGTACCTCAGAATATGCTTTGTAGCAATCAAGTGAACATGTCTAGGATCTATCAGGAACTGGCTCAATGCGTTCACAACAAAGAAAATATCTGGTCTCGTATTTGTTAGGTACATCAAGTACCCAATCATCTGACAATACATCGTAACATCAACCGACTCTGATGAAGCATCACTTAAAAGCTTCATGTTCGATGCCATAGGTGTGGTCATGGCCTTCCAGTCCATCATCCTGAACCTCTTCAGGATCTCTAGTGCATACTTCCCTTGTCCTAGGGAGATTCCATCTGCATTCTTCCACACATCCATGCCTAGAAAGTAGTGCATCATACCCAAGTCCTTCATCTCAAACTCAGTAGAAATCTTCCTCTTTGTATCAGCAGTCAACCCATCCACACCTGTTACAAACAGATCATCTACATACAATAGGAGTATTAATGGGTTCCCTTCTTCGACCTTGTAGTAAATGTTGGAATCTGCTTTACTCTTGGTAAATCCCAAACTGGATAGGAAGCTGTCAATTCTACCGTACCATGTCCTGAGTGCCTGTTTTAAACTGTACAAGGATTTCTTCAATTAACACTCATGAGTTTCCCTGTCATGTGTCTCAAACCCGAGTGGCTGCTCCACATACACTTCCTCTTTTACTGCACCATTCACGAAAGCAGTCTTGACATCCATCTGGTGTATCTTCCATTTCATCACTGCAGCCAAAGCAAGTATTGTTTCCCTTCTTCTTGTGAGAGCCATTTTTGTTTCTAGGAAACTCTCTGGCAAAGTGTCCTCTTTCATCACATGTATAGAATTTGAATTTAAGTAAATTTATGCTAGATCTTTTAGGGTTATATTTGTGGTGGGAGTGCTTACCTTTGTGATAGTCAGTTTTGCTTTTCTTAGATTGTACTATGAGAGGAGATTGAACTTCACTTCCCATATTTTCTTCTCGGGCTATTATTCTAGCTTCTTCTTGTGAGCATTCTTCCCACGCCCTACTAAACTTGACTAGCTTCCTTCTTGCACAAATCCCTTGAATGAAGGAGTCCCATGATCTAGGGAGACGATTCAAGGTAGTCATCACAATTTCTACATTCTCCACTTCTTCATCCACCGCTTCAAGTTGTTCTTTGATCTAGAAGACCCTTGTGAAGTATGATTGTATGGTTTTTGTATTCTTGATCTTCACATTCTTCAATTGGTTCCTCAAAGTCATTTTCTGATTTAAGTTCTTTCCATCAAATAGTTTGGTCAGGGCATCAAACATTGCTTTAGGTGTATTTGGGAGGACACCTGTGGTATGAGGTCATCCTTGATTGAATCATAAATAATCCTCTTAGCCATGATCAATTTCTTTTTGTGTAAGGACTTAGCCTCATCTCCCTCCAGATTTGGAACCTCTTCACTGATGTAAGAGTCCAACTCATTTTCTTCCGGGACCAGGTAGATCCTATACTTCTAGGATCAAAAGTTATCAGCTCCCTCAATCTTTTCATCAATATTGGTATGATGATACATCTTAACTGAGAACCTCAAATGTAAATACAAAAGATTTAGATCTTACCAATTTGAGAAGCTGAAAACTGGATCTAGACTTGATCTTCTGTAGTGCTGGTTGTCTGGTTCTAGGGAATATTAGGGTTTGGCTTTCCTGGAGTTCTAACCAAACAAAAACCTTGATTCTTGTCTCTAAACTTCTATTTTGAGGAGGAGAGCAATCCTAGTCCGGGCGCACTCAAAAATTCTTCTTCAATGAAAAACCTTAATTTCTCGATGTAGTAGTAGGTCAAGAATTGAAAATGCTCAGAACCAGATTCTGCTTCGACAGAAAGATGCACCCTTCAATGGAGGTTCAACCTAGCCTCCTTTTTCTGATAGATTTTGGAAAGAGACCCAAAAAATAAGAATCCTTAGTTTTCGTAGCTGCACAGTGTCTTCTTCTCAGGTTAGCTCTGATACCATTTTAGATTTTTATCATTTAGACAGTATTATCTTAGGATCTTTAACTGAGAGAATAACAAGCACAACAATCAAACATAAGAGACAATAGAGACAAATAATTTCCTTGGGGAAATCATAAAGAAGAAAACCCTGGAAATTCCTTAGAGATAGAATCAACACCAAAAGAAAAACCCAAAATAGTAAGATCATCTCCCGACAGCAGTAGACTCTCTCTCTCTTGTCCCGACTTCTTCTTTCTCTCTCAGTTATGCGCTACAACTGAGTGTGATCGAATGTGTGATAAATAGATAGGATCACTCTCTATTTATACTAATTCCTGACTTGACAATAACTCACTAGGGCCGAATTCTCTAGGAGATTCTAATAACCCTAGGGCCCCACAACTGCGGGGACTTTAACCCTTGATCAATAAGGAGGGTTACCCTCTATGAATTTACATGACTTTTTTAGATTATTAAATATCTTGATAGGAACATCGGGGCATGACATGACTCAATTACATTACAAATACTTTCCAGAATAAACATCGGGGTACAATACATAAAATACACAAGTCAATACATTCCGAAGTTACAAATACATCAACACTCCCTCTTAACTAGGAAGGTATTCTCTCGACACAATTTATCAGCACAAGTCTTCTTCTCTGTATTATCTGGATCATCATCAAGTTATCTTCATATTCAAGTCATCTTCATATCTGGATCTGGATCATCACTGGATCTAGATCTGGATCATCACTGGATCATCACTAGATCTGGATCATCACTGGATTTGGATCATCACTGTTGGATCTTCACTAGGTCATCATCACTAGCGTTATCTCTCAATTCTTCTCGTCATAGGAAGTTCTACAGAGTCAACTCTTTTTCATGCCGGTTGTAGGCCTAGCCTCCATGTAGGTCTTCTTCAGCAATTATATCTAACCCTCAGTCAGAACGGCTCACCCAACACTTACATCTGACCATGGGAGGAACACATCGAACAACTATGTCAGAAAGGAATGCCCAACACTTAAATCTAACCATGGGAGGAACACATCCAACAACCATGTCAGAAAGTCCCAGCACTCACATCTGACCATGGGAGGAACACATCCAATAACCATGTCAGAAAGGCTTCAGCACTTATATATTACCATGGGATGGACACATCCAACGACCATGTAAGAAAGGATCTGCACTTACATCTAACCATGGGAGGAACACATCCAACAACCATGTCAGAAAGGCTCATCACTCATTTTTTACCATGGGAGGAACACATCCAAAAACCATGTCAAAAAGGATCAACACTTATATCTTACCATGGGAGGAACACATCCAACAACTATGTAAGAAATGCTCTGCGCTTACATCTAATCATGTGGGAACACATCTCGCAATCACATCAGAATGTCTTTGCACTTAGATTTGATCATGTGGGAACACATCCCTCGGTCACATTAGAATGGATCTTGCACTTATATCTGACCATGGAAGGAACCAATCCTACCATGTTTGAAAGGCTCTCGGACTGATCACCTCACCTTGGAGGGAACCTCAATCTAAAGAACACCAAGATTCTCCCTAAAGTACTCAAACTTCACTCTGGCCAATGGCTTGGTCAACACATTAGCTATATGCTCATCCATCACAACATATTGGAGCTTCACTGCTCCTCTATGCACCATATTCCTGATATAGTGATACTTGAACTCGATATGCTTCGACTTTTCATGGAACACCAGGTTCTTAGACAACTTCACACAACTCTGGTTGTCACAATATATACAAGTAGCATCTAACTAGAGATCAAACAAATTAGACAGTAGCTTCCTCAGTGATACTGCCTCACAACTAGATGAACAAGCTATGACATACTCTGCTTCAGCTATACTTAGTGCCATGCAAGACTGTTTCCTACTAAACTAAGAGATCACACCTGATTCCATACTGAAGTAGCACCTTGAAGTTCTCTTCCTATTGATGGCACTGTCTTCCCAATCTGAATCGACATAACCTTCCAGGTTAATATTTTGATCTTCCTCATACTTGAGTCTATAATTAACTGTACCCTTCAGGTACCTTAGAATATGCTTTGCAACAATCAGGTGAACATGTCTAGGATATGTCAGGAACTGGCTCAATGTGTTAACAGCAAATCAAATATCTGGTCTGGTATTCGTTAGGTACATTAAGGATCCAATCATTTGACTATACATCCTAGCATCAACCGACTCTGATGAAGCATCACTTAAAAGCTCCAGTTTCGATGCCATATGTGTGGTCATGGCCTTGCAGTCCATCATCTTGAACCTCTTCAGGATCTCTACTACATACTCCCTTGTCCTAGGGAGATTCCATCTACATTCTTCCACACCTCCATGCCTAGAAATTAGTGCATCATACCCAATTCCTTCATCTCAAACTCGGCAGCAAGATTCCTCTCCGTATCAGCAATCAACCCATCCACACCCGTTACAAACATATCATCTACATACAGTAGGAGTATTATTGGGTTCCCTTCTTCAACCTTGTAGTAAAGGTTGGAATCTGCTTTACTCTTGGTAAAGCCCAAGATGGATAGGAAGCTGTCAATTCCGTCGTACCATGTCCCGGGTTCCTATTTTAAACTGTACTGGGATTTCTTCAATTTACACACATGAGTTTCCCTATCATGTGTCTCAAAACTGAGTGGCTGGTCCACATACACTTCCTCTTCTACTACACCAGTCAAGAAAGCAGTCTTGACATCTATCTGGGGTATCTTCCATTTCATCACTGCAGCCAAAGCAAGTATTGTTTACCTTCTTCTTGTGAGAGCCATTTTTGTTTCTAGGACAATCACTCGAAAAGTGTCCTCTTTCATCACATGTATAGCATCTGAATTTAGGTAAATTTCTGCTAGATCTTCTAGAGTTATCTTTCCGGTGGGAGTTCTTACCTTTCTGATAGTCTGTTCTGCTTTTCTTAGATTGTACTGTGAGAGCTTGATCTTCACTTCCCATATTTTCTTCTCGGGCTATTATTCAAGCTTCTTCTTGTGAGAATTCTTCCCACAACCTACTGAAATTGACTAGCTTCTTTCTTGCACAAATCCCTTAAATGAAGGAGTCCCATGATCTAGGGAGACCATTCAAGGTAGTCAGCACAATTTCTGCATTCTCCAATTCTTCATCCACTGCTTCAAGTTGTTCTTTGATCTGGGAGACCCTTGTGAAGTATGATTGTATGGTTTCCGTATTCTTGATCTTCACATTCTTCAACTAGTTCCTCAAAGTCAATTTCCAATTTATGTTCTTTCCTTCAAACAGTTTGGTCAGGGCATCAAACATTGCTTTAGGTGTCTTTAGGGAGGACACCTATGGTATGAGGGGATCCTTGAGTGAATAAACAATAATACTCTTAGACCTGATCAATTTCTTTTTATGTAAGGACTTAGCCTCATCTCCGTTTGGAACTGGAACCTCTTCATTGATGTAATAGTCCAACTCATTTTCTTCCAGGACCAGGGAGATCCTATACTTCTAGGTTCGGAAGTTAGCAGCTCCCTCAAGATTTTATTCAAGCTTGGTATGATGAGACATCTTAACTAAGAACCTCAAATGGAAATACAAAAGATTTAGATCTTACCAATTTGAGAAACTAAAAAATGGATATGGAGTTGTTCTTCTGTAATGTTGGTTCTCTGGTTCTAGGGAAGATTAGGGTTTGGCGTTCCCAGAGTTATACCCAACCAAAAACCTTGATTCTTGTCTCTAAAATTTGATTTTGAGGAGGAGAGAAATCTTAGTCTGGGCTCACTCAAAAATTCTTCTTCAGTGAAAAGCCCTAATTTCTCGATGTAGTGGTAGGTCAAAAACTGAAAATGCTCTGAACCAGATTCTGCTTCAACAGAAAGATGTGAACTTCAATGGAGGTTCAACCTAGCCTCCTTTTGCTGATGGATTTTGGAGAGAGACCCAAAAAATAAGAAGCCCTAGTTTCTACAGATGCATAGTGTCTTCTTCTCAGGTTAGCTCTGATACCATGTTAGATTTTTATCATTTAAACAGTATTATCTTCGGATCTTTAACTGAGAGAATAACAAGCACAACAATCAAACATAAGAGAAAATAGATACAAAGATTTTCCTCGGTGAAACCATAAAGGAGAAAACCCTACAACCTCCTCAGAGATAGAATCAACACCAAAAGAAAAACCCAAAACGGTAAGATGATCTCCCGACAGCAGTACTCTCTCTCTCTCTTGTCCCAGCTTCTTCTTTCTCACTCAGTTATGCGCTACAACTGAGTGTGAGTGAATGTGTGATAAATAGAGAGGCTCACTCTCTATTTATACTAATTCCTGATTTGACAATAACTCACTAGGGCCGACTTCTCTAGGAGAGTCTAATAACCCTAGGGCCCCACAACTGCGGGGACATTTACCCTTGATCAATAAGGAGGGTTACCCTCTATGACTTTACATGACTTGTTTACATTATTGAATCTCCCTATAGGAACATCAAGGCATGACATGACTCAATTACATTACAGATACTTCCTGGAATAAACATCGGGGTACAATAGATAAAATATACAAGTGAATACATTACGAAGTTACAAATACATCAACATTTATTGGCTTGGTTGGACAGTTTGTGAAACCCAACTACATGTTGGTTTGATTGTGTTCTGATGAGTGTTGGTTGTGTGCAAGCCTGTTGTTCCCTAGTTCCTTGTGGAAATCATGCCCATCTCGGGGGTGGAAGTGTGTTGAGAGATTAAGGAACACACTGACCTATAGTTGGGTGGAATGTTGCAGTCACCTATCTAGTTGCGTGACATCTTAATCATCAAGACAAGAATCTTTGTTACTCTATTATGCAATGTATTTTCTTATGAATGAATATACTGGCTATGTAGAATGCTTATGAATATGATGAATTGCTATGTTCATGTTGAATGTTTGTGGATGATTAAGTAGAGGTTCACTTGTGTATGAATGTCCATGTATTTGCGTGTTTATGCCTGGTAATTTTTATGCATTTTTGCCTAATTCCATGGAGTTTGGAAGCCTACTACATAGACAGAATGCTTCTGACTTAGCATTCCTCCATTTAAAATCCTCCTCGGGAAGGCGGAAGGCAGAAATCATAACAAAGGAAAAGTTGAACATGGAAGAATTGTTGTGTTTCTGCAGCCCAAGATACACAGTGGAAGGAAAGAGAAATAATTTTTATCAAAGCCGAATGTGGGATTTCCAACTTCCGGGATCTGCCTACGGAAGGTGGAAGTCAGAATGTGGAAATTAGGAGAAAAGATAAGGCAGGAAGTGAGATTTTTACACCCCGGAATTCATCTATGGAAGGAGACTTGACAGGAGGTGAAAAACCAGAAAAAGGGTAAGGTAAGAGTTGGTCTTTCAATTTTTGAGTTCTGCACTAGAGGTGCAGAAGGCGAAAGGCAGAACTTTCGTTGAAGAACTCCGTCACGTGTTATGTTTTTGACTTGTGAGTTCCTAAGTTGGGAAAGCAGAAGGCGGAAGGTGGAAGGAGGAAGAGACGTCAAGTGTTTTGTCACGTTTTGAGGTTCCGATTTCTGAGTTCCGAGGTGTGGAAGGAGGAAAGCGCAAGGCAGAAGGTAGAAGGGCCGTTAAATGTTTTCATCACACATTATGCTTCTAATTTCCGATTTCCGAGGCCAGAAGGAGTAAATCGGAAGGCGAAAGGCAGAAGGCAGAAGAGAGATTAAGTATTGTCCGTCGAACTTTATGATTTTGATTTCCGATTTTCTAGGTTGGAAGGGCGGAAGTGTGGAAGTGTAGAACGTAGACTACAGAAAGACAGTTCCAGTGTGGAAATGATCATTCTGGTTATAGAAGGGATCTGTCAAGGGAGGAACGACTATTACAGTGATGCACAGGGGTTCTCAAGCCTGATAATGAAAATGTAAGTGTGTGTTAATGCCCATGCCTGATGTTTGAAAAGAGAACAAGTATTCTTGAGGAAAAAGTTTTAATTAATCCACATTATGGGGCATGGGGACATTACAAATATACCCTAATTAACACAAGTTCGTGTACTTCCCTTAGATGGGAGCTTATCCAATATCATGAAAGGAACTAAGAACTACTTGGACATAAGCAGAAATAAGTTATATCTCAATTAAATGTAGAAAATTGGCTACATGCAAATACATCCTCAAATTCTAAAAAAACAATTGAATGTGATCACATAATCGTATCGAAAGTGGATCAGCTTTAAGATTTCCTTTTCAAGATGATTAAATAAACAAAATTCCCTTATTAACTTAATCAAACTCTAGTTTGACTCAAAGATTTCAAATAACTTCATCATGATTACAATGATGTGCAAACAGTAATGCACAGCACGTACAATAACACACAATGAAAAGGGTTTAGTCATCATAATTGGATAACATGTGGATGATGAGAGATATCAATCCATGATCTATCTAACTCGATCTTCACCAAAACTTGTCAACCACAAAATGTCTATGCTAATCAGAGGATTGCACCAATGGTTGATTGACTATTCCAAGGGATCTACTTCATTGAATTAGGAGCTAGCTATGCTTAATCATGGTCTAACTATGTTGATCAAGATCTAACTTTTTTGAACTCAGACTAACTGAACTAAACAAGATCTAACTCAAAATCTGCCATAGGGACCTATACTTAAGTGTCATTGTTGTAGTCAATGGATTAGTAGCCCTATGTGTTGTATCTATCAAAAGGAATACTTTATCAGTTAAGTAAATAATTGTAATCAACCCATAATCCTATCTAAAACGCATACCACATGTACATCAACCTTACTATCCATGGTATCCCATTTCTAGCTTTATTGTGTTCTCAAGTGTTGAAATAATGAGAAATGGATAGTTTTTCTTTCCACAAAAAAGGATCCATCATCTTCCCACAACATAAACAATTGCACATCATTGTGTAATCAAGGAAGGAGACCTATATTTTTTTTAGATGTCTCATCTTCTACTTCTCTGAGGTCCGAAGCCAAAATTTGGTTGTTTCCGCTACTTGTTGGTATCCTTTATCTTTCTCTATCTTCTCTCAAAAAAATTTCTATAGTTGCACACTAAATTTTTGATTGGTATCAAGTAGGAGCATATCAGGACTAAACTTTAACTCAATCCATCCCAACCCCATATTTTCCAAAGTAGGTATATATAAACTAGACTTAAACAATGTCATTTTTAGATTAGATGGTGAGTGGATCTCTAGATGTTGTAGTTTGGAGGGTATATCCTTTCATTTTGTTGCATTCTATTTGATTACTCAGTCTCTTCCTTCTCCCAATTCTTCCTCTCTGAAATGTGTTATCGATGTTGCTTGCTTCTCTTTCAACATAGCGGTCAATTTAGGATCTTTTACTGGGGGTGAACACTGCTTTGGTTGAGTTCTATACTGAGGAATTTTTTGCGAGGTTTTTCTCCCTTGTGGTTTACCCGAGGGAAATATTTGTGTTCTTTTTCTCTTGTGTTTTCTATTCTTGTTGTTATTTCAATGATATACTAGTGACTATGTGTTTTAAGATATCATCTAAGCAAATTAAGAAAATTCAACATCATAAACTTCCTCAGGCGTCTTGAAGGAAGACACATGGGGGATGAGGTGATCCTTAATAGAATCTGCAATTATTCTCTTGTCCTTAGCCAATTTCTTCTTCTGAGTAGCCTTAGCCTCATATCCCTCTAGTTTTGGAACTCCTCCAATGATGTACTGATCCAAATCATTCTCTTCAATGACCAGGGAGATTATGTACTTCTATGCTCAGAAGTTATCATCCCCTCCAATTTTGTCCTCAAGCTGAGTATGGTGAGTCATATTTTCAAATGAGAACCTCAAATGGAAATAAAAAATATTTAGATCTTACCTATTTGCGGTGTCCGACCTGGTTCCGAAGCTGGATCACCTATGGTTTTTCAAAGAAACCCTAATTTTCCAAATTTGGAGTTTGGGAATTTTGTTTGGACAGAAAGATGTGCCTCCTTGAGGAGTGTTTCTCAGGAGGTTTATTTCCTGAAGACTAAGATGGAAACCCTCTGAAACTTGATGCCCTAGTTTCTCCTGACACTAATGTCAGGGTCAAATTGAATCTTCTTCAAATCTAAAACTGCTTCCACCAAAATAAGTGCCCTACTAAGGTAAGTTAGCCTAGCTCTGTTTTCTTGATGATCTCTAGAGAGAAAACCTTGAACTAGGAATCCCTAGTTACCGCTGCTGCACAGTGCCTTCCTTCTGAGAGGCTCTGATACCATGTTAGTTTTTCTTAGATATTGTTATCTTAATTAGGATCTTTATCTAATCTTGAAGTTTAAAGATAAGTTTATCTTGTAATTGATTTTATGTAAAGTATTTGTCAATTCCTGCTAACTCT
>LPNX010630870.1:0-64778 GCA_001517045.1 Pseudotsuga menziesii
TTTTTTCAAGAAACCCCTTTTTTTACCCCCCCAAAACCTATAAACCCCCCAAACCCTATTCCCCGCCCCCCAATACATACAATATATTGACCTTATTTTTCACAATTAAAACCCCCCCTTTATGAATGAACGTGATAAGATATTGGTCAAGGTGAATCCCTCGTGAAAACACTTAGGTGTGTCGAGTACTACTGACCATGCACTTTGTCATGCCTCATATTGTATGAGGGCCTACACTTATGATTTTCATCACAAGTGCTTGTTGATAGGTTGAAGCAAGTACTAAATATCTCGGGTCGTTGATACTAGATTTATGGTTCCTATTGTTTTGATGGCTTAGTGGGTGATCGGTTGATGGATCCTCGTGGTATATTGGTGCTAATAGCTATGGGATGTGATCTCTCCATAATGATTTGACATTGATGTGCTCTCCTCTTAATTATATTGGCATGCTTGGAGTATCTTTGATTAGCATTTATCTAATACGTTGTGCTTTTACGGAATGGGAACCTATCAGCTTAGGGTTTCCCTAAGTTTTAAAATGATAGTAATTGCTTGTTGATGAAGCATTACCTTTGGGATGTGTTGACAACATGATTCTTGTTGTGATTATGTAGGTTTGATGCCTCCTAGCTAGAACACTCTAGGACATGATGGTGCACATCACTCATATGTAAATTCTCATGACATGTTGATCACCCATTGATGAAGTTCCCCATCATGTATGGGTTAGTTTGGCATCTATATGACATGAAATACCAATCTTGATGGAGTGTTAAGCTCATGTGCATGTTATTGACGGTGTTTTGATGGATTTCTATTGGAGAACCCTAGCTTATTTTATGTGTTTTACAATTGGAGGTGGTTAAGTATTGGATCCCCTTGGAACGCCCTCCCCTCTAGCATGTTTAATGGTATACCACACAATTCTAATGAAGTGCCCTTGCTTCTTAGCACTTTGATGACATCTTGACACTATGATTACTTTTAGAGGTGGAACGCTCTCCCTTGATCTTCACTCCCAAAACACATTTTAATGCATGGTTGTATTGTATTGCTTGGAAAAGGGGTTGACCCCTTCCTTCATGAGGTTCATTGAGTATTATGGAGGCATCACATTTGATTTCATGCCACTATCTTTATTGGTGGGATCCTTATTCCATGGATATATCCTTTGCACATGTATTGATGTGTTGGCACTTGGATATTGAGTTTTTGTAGGTGATGTCCTTGATTGAAGTACTATTGTTGGCATGCAGACATCATATTGACCCTTTTGGAGGTGCATCCTAGCTTCAGAAGAATTTATTTTTTATAGACTACCCAAAATTTTGCTAGATCTACACCATTAGATGCAAAGTGGTCATGGGATTTCTAAAAAGTGGTTATACAAGAAAATATTATAAATATTAAGGAAGTTGGCAATTCCAAAATTATCGTTTAAAGAGTTGCACTATGATTTGCCCGCATGTGCCACTTGGAGGGTGCATGTTTCACTTCAAGAGTTGCACATGCCTTTGAGGAGCTTATTTCTTGGAGGCATTCACCTTGGACAAGAACTCTTTGCATAACCACATTGTATTTTATTAATTGTTCACTTCACAACATGAATTGGTTATGATCTATCATTATTTTTGTTAGGATTATTAATTAATCCTCCCTTTGACCACATAGTCTATCTATCCTTTTCCTAGTTTAGGAGGTATTTACCACTTCATTAGTGTGTGTGAGACACACCTAGGGGCCACATGCCACTCACTGCGCCTATCTGCATGAGTTTAGCTGCGCAAGGGATCAATCCCTATAATTTAGGAACCCACTATGAGTGCCACTAGAAGTCTCCAGCAGTTGACCCTAGTAGGTATTCAGTTATGTTGAGTTATGCTATGTTTACCATTAGTTAGATCACTCTTAGTCATCCTAGCACTAGTTTGCATGATTCAAGGGAATTAAGGTGCATTTTCTCACCTACCCTCATCATTTAACTAGTTGTGAACTGTTTTAGTGATCTGGAGTTGCATTAGTGAGCTCTAGTGGTGATTTTCCCACACCGAGTTAGCTCTAGAGTTAGTTTGGGTTGGTAGGTTCGAATCCTATCTTAGGAATTTGAATTCTCCTATATGTATAACCATTGTATTACATATTTTTTCTTATTAATGGATGTAATATTATTGTTCCAATTATTGGTCTCATGTGTGTTTAATTTTCCATGAATTATTGATCAGACTTTACTGAATACTTCTCTCTCTTTTACATTCTTCTTCATCATTTGAATTAATGCAAACCTGAAGATCCTATCCTTTTTTAAATTTAACATGGTATCAGAGTTGGTATCCAAGCCAGCATGAAACCTCGGAAACTTCCTTTCATGCACCTGAAGTAATTGGGTTCTACATAAATCCTGGAATTATTGCCTTGCTCCCTCTGGATTTTGTCTAAAGAAGTCTATCCAAGTGTGATGCACCCAGAGAAAGTGTTTGAATTGGTCTGATTTGAATTATAGTGTTTTTGGACGTACATTCAAAGATTTTATGAATAATTGTTGTATTTGAAGCTATGAAATGGAGAATTCAATAGCTCTGACTCCCAGAATCCTTACACCATTCAATTACCTTGATTGGAGGGCTGGCATGCAGATTGTCTTGTACAACAAGGGTCTGTACAGGGTCACCATGAGAAGAGAGATCGAACCCCAGTATTATCTTGAAAAATCCAAGTATCTGAATAAGCTTGATGAATATTTTGGCTCCATGTGCATCCACATCTCCATAGAGTTACTTTTTTACCTTGAGGGATTGAGAACACCAAAAGAAATATAGGATAAGCTTGAATCCTTGTTTGGAAAACATGATGAGTTGAGGGGCCATATCCTGGAGAATGAGATGATAACGCTACATCCCAACAACTTCAAACCTATATAGCAATTTTTCTAAAAATTCAAATCGTCGGTCACAGAATGTAGGCAGTGTTGGATTGAGAAGAAGGATGAGCAATTGGTGCTATCCATTCTAAGAAAACTTGGCCCAAGATTCTCAGTGCTTTTATCTACCTTTCACTCTGGGAGACTAACTACACCTAATTGGTGAATGTCATCCCTTGATTCCTTCACATAGTCTCTGATATAGGAAGAAGACAAGCTGATACATAAGGAATCTCTCAGAGCCTCCCCAAATAAATCTCTCTTGGATGGCGAGACAAGGAATGCGCAAGCAAGGAGGAAGCCAAAAGGCAAAGAGAAAAGGAACACTGAATTTGAACCTAAACAAGGGTTGGATCTATCAAATGAAGCCTCAAGCTCCAGGACAAGGGAACACAATCCTACTGTAAGAAAGGAAACCATATAGAAAAATATTATATGAAGAAGATCATAGATCATATGAAAAAATTCTTTCAATAGCACAATATTTCCCTCCCCGAAGGCACAAGGAAGGCTGAATTTGGAGACAAGACTGAAGATAATGATGAGGTCATGCACTAAAGGATGGATTTTCAAAAACACATGCCTTCCTCATTGATTTAGGAGCCTCCAATATTATGGTTGCATCTAAAGAATCATTATCTTCATTACAACTTACTGATGATATGAGTATTCACATGGGTGATGGCACTCAAATTCAAGCTGAAGGAAAGGGTTCAATCAAGTTAGAGCATGGAGTGCTCAAGAATGTACTCTATGTTCCCTTCTTAGTTGCAAATTTGTTATCTGTATACCAGATGACTCATACAGGCTCACCAGAGTGAGTGGTGTTTGGTCATGACTCAGTGGATATCTTAGATATCTCAAATGGAAAGATTATAGTGAAAGGTGTTGCAAACCATGCCTCCAAGGAATATGAATTCTCACACTTTCTGCCATACTTAGATCCAGTGCAATCTCAGTTGCCATTTGAAAGGGAAGGTAAAACAATTATACCTAAATCTTTTGCATATGATAATGTTTCCATTAGTGTTTCAGATTCAGAATCCGAAGCATAGGACCCAGTTGAATCAGTTTATGGAATTGAAGATGAAGTTCGTAGTGATCGAGATCCAGATCGAGTTCGTACTCCCAATCCTAGGCCTAAGTGGGATCAAAAGGTTATTGAGGCAACTGGGAACATGAATGGAGATTCAGCTGACATGAGGAGAACAAGATCCAAATTTCAAAAAGAGAGCCTTGCGCTATGTCAAGAAAATTCACTTCTTCCAAAGAGGTGCTACAAGACCCCAGCGATATGCTACATGATGGTAAGGTCTGATCAACAATTCTGTTCATTGAAGAACAAATTGGATCATGTCACTCTTCCTCTAGAAAGAAGAGACAAAGGAAACATTCCTTCTCCTATAGATCATCGGATTGGAAGAAGATGGAGAGGTTCACATGCATAGTCCTAGAAAACTAGTGCACACAAGAACCATCACACTGTAATACTGCTCCATAGAGAAGCAGATTGCAGAAATATTTTCACAAGTTTTTACTGAAGAAGATTTTTTTTCTCTTAGTATGAAAGCTTATTCCTGATTTTCCTACTTATTTTGAGGGGGGGGGGGGCGGTTCCATGAGGTTTTCCCCATTTCCTTTTTGTGTTAAGAAATTATTTTTACGTTTAAATTGTATGTGTGACCTTTGGCATTAGTTGCCAAAGCCCAGGTTGTCCAAGTTAGGATTAAGGGGGGGTGTTATGATTATTAATTAATCCTCCCTTTGACCACATAGTATATTTGTCTTTTTCCTAGCTTAGATGGTCTTCACCATTTCATTAGTGCATGGTGGACACACCTAGGGGCCACATACCATTCATTGTGCATGTCTGCATTATTTTAGGTGCTCCAGGGATCAATCCATATAGCTTAGGAACCCACTCCGAGTGCCACCAATAGTATCTAGTAGTCGACCCTAGTAGGTATTTAGTTATGTTCAATTACGCTTTGATTACCATCAGCTAAATCACTCTCAGTCATCCTAGCTCCAGTTTGCATGATTCAAGGGAAGTAGGGCACATTTTCTCACCTTCCCTCATCAGTTAACTGGTTGTGAGCTGTTTTAGTGATCTAGAGTTGCAATAGTGAGTTCTAGTGGTGATTTTCCCACACTGAGTTAGCTCTGGAGTCAGTCCAGGTTGGTAGATTTGAATCCTATCTTAGGCATTCAAATTCTCCTATATGTATAACCATTGTATTACACATTATTTACCGATTAATGGATGTAATATTATTCTTCCAATTATTGGTCTCATGTGTGTTTAATTTTCCATGAATTATTGATCAGAGTTTATGGAATTGCTTCTCTCTCTTATACAATCTTCTTCATCATTTGAATTAATGCAGTCTTGAAGATCCTATGCTTCATTAAATTTAACAATTTTATTATTTTGCTTGGAGAGAAAAGCGGATCTTAACCACTTTATTCTATTATTGGGGAGTTTGTTGTGTAAATTGTTGATCTAGAAAATAGAATTATTATTTATTATAAAAAAGTTGAGCTCTCTAAAAGAGTAGCACTTCCTAATTCATTTTCATGTGGATTGGGAGAGAAAACTCTTAGATATTAATTGACATTCTTTTGGTTTCACATCGATGGTTGATAAAAGCACTCCATTGGATGGTTTTTTTGTTGTTGATGTTTCATTCACGGATATAATCTTCAAAAGATAATGGGCTTGAGAACCAATGAAGTAAGTCTTTTCTTGTTGTTTTCAGAAGATATTCTATTCAAATATTATTATTCTATTTTATTGTACTTTCGTTAGAGGTGTTTTTCCTCTGTTTGGGGATGTCATTATTGTATTTGGCCATGCTATAATATTGAGGTAAAGCATCTTTTGTAAGTCGGGGAAATAGTCCCTAGAATAAATATTGTAAAATGTATTTTGAGCCTCCCAAGAGGGAAGTCATCCCTATTAGGTTAGGAATTTGAACCAATAAGGTATTTATGTCAGTCACTTGTAAAATATAAATAGGGAGGTGCCCTCCCTCATTTGGACACACTCACTCAAGCAAGTTCGCTCAAGAGAGGGAAAGACAAGTGCGCTAGTGTAAGAAGAAGAAGAAGTTTCCAAAGATATCTGATCTCTGGGTATTCTATCTTGGTTTGACATTGTACTAAGTGACGAAACTATTCCAAAGATGTTGTTGGGTTTTCTCCATTATGGTTTCCCCAAGGAAAATATTTGTGTTCTTGTGTATTGTGCTTCTTGTCCATCTTTCAATGTAAATATCTAATATAATGGAATTAAAGTGCAAACATTAACATGGTATTAGAGCCACTCTGAAAGAAGGCACTGTGCAACTGTAGAAACTAGGGTTTCCAAGTTCTAGAAAATTTCTCTGTGAGATTTCCATAAAAGAGGGCTAGGCTAACTTGCCTCAAGGAGGCACATCTTTTGGTGGAGAAATATTTGAGTTTGGAGAAGTTTTAGTTTTGACCTAGTCAATATTGCCAAAGGAAACTAGGGCATCACGTTTTTGGAGTTTCTCTCCACGGAATTTGGTAAAGGACCTCACTGAATAACTTTCCTCAAGGAGGCACATCTTTCTATCTAGATGGTATTTCAAGATTCCGAGTTTGGAAAATTATGGTTTCTCTATGGAACCCTAAGTTGGCCAGATCTAGGATTAGCTTGGGAATATCAAATTGGTAACATATATTTCCATGCTATTTCCATTTTATATTATCATATCAAGATAATGAATCACACCAAGGTTGATGATAATCTTGAAGGAGCAGATAACATCCGAACATGGAAGTACATAACCTGTCTTATCCTAGAAGAGAATGACCTAGACAAATATGTCAATGAGGAGGTTCCAGAACTAGAGGGAGAAGAGGCAAAGGAAAACCACAAGAAGAACATGATAAGAGCTAAAAGAATTATTACAAATTCCATCAAGGATAACCTCATCCCTCAGGTATCATCATTGAATAATCCTAAGAAGATGTTCGATGCTTTGACCAAGTTGTTTGAAGGAAAGAACATCAACCAGAAAATGGCCTCGAGGAATCAAATCAAGAATATGAATATCCAACATTTAGAAACCATTCAGTCTTACTTCACAAGGGTTTCTCATATCAAGGAGAAATTAGAGGCCATTGAATAAAATATTGAATGAGTGATTGTGATCACTACCTTGAATGGAATTCCAAGGTCATAGGACTCATTCATTCAAGGGATATGTTCCAAAAATAAATTAATCAAGTTCAAAAAAATATGGGAGGAATGCACTCAAGAAGAGGCCCAATTAGTATCAAGAGAAGAGAATATGGGAGTAAAGGATGCTTAATATCTAAAATATCAAGAAAAGAAGAATGAAGGAAAGAGGGAGGATCACTCTCACAAGAGACCCAAGAAATTCCAAAAGAATCATAGACCGAGAAGGGAATACACAAATATAAGATGTTACACATGTGATGATAAAGGCCACTTCTCAAGGGATTGTCCCAGAAACAAAGGATCATCCAAGGAAAAAAAAAGAAGAGGCATCATGTTGTAGAAGATGATGAACGTATAAGCAAGAGAACAAGAGAAGATTCATCAAGTGATGAAGAATATGTTTTGATATCAACTCTTATAGGTACCATTACCCATGGAAGCAATGATTTGCTGGTGGACAGTGGAGATTCCAAGCATATGACATGATACACAGAATCCTTCATCAACTTATCATAACATGAGTCACATCACAAGGTGAAACTTGGATATGATTATCAATATCCCATAAAAAAGAGCGGAGAAGCCTCTTACAAGTTGGACTCTGGAAAGTCAATGAATATGCAACATGTTCTCTACGTACTAGGTTTGAAGAAAAACCTCCTCTCCATCTCAACTTTAGATGCTAAAGGATTATGTGTTGCATTCGTTTATGGAAAAGTACTCATGTGCCCAAGAGGCAAAACAATAGATGATGCAACAATATTGGAGAGCAAGAGGGAGGCCTATACAAGTTGAAAGGACAATCTAAACAAGCCTTGGTTCATGACTTTATAGAATCAATTGAACTATGGCATCGAAGGGTTGCACGCATACACTATAGGGATCTACCAATTGCAAGCAAAGCAGTATCAGGTCTTCCTGAATTCCAAACAAAACATGAAGGAACTGGAAAAGGATGTGCACAAGGGAAGAATCTAAATAAACCATTTCCAAGAAGTGAGAGAAAGGAAAAATAAATCTTGGAAATAATTCACTCACATGTATGCGGCCCCATGTCATTTAATTCATTAAGCGGGTATGCATACTATGTTTCTTTCATAGATGACTATTATCGTAAAGATTGGGTTACTTCTTGAAAGGAAAAGATGAAGTTGTCAACAGGTTCAAAGAATTCAAAGATTTGGTAGAGAAGCACACTGAAAAGAAGATCAAGACCTTACGATCTGATATTGGCGGTGAATTCACTTTAGATGACTTCAAAGAAATATGCACAGAATCTGGGATTAAGTGGGAGATGATAAATCCCTACAATCCTTAGCAAAATGGCATTGCAGAAAGAAAGAAAAAAATAATAATGGAAGCAACAAAGGAGATGCTTCATGACCAAGGTCTTCCTTTTCACTTATGGGCAGAAGCAACAAGAACAATTGTGTATGTACAAAACATAACACCTCATTGTGTTATGAACAACAAGATTCCAGAAGAATCTTTCTCAGGAAAGAAACCAGAAGTTATCCATCTTCGAATATTTGGCTTCCTTGTATACATACGTGTCCCCGAGGATAAGAGGACAAAGCTAGAACCCTTAGGAAAGAAAGGCATATTTGTGGGATACAATGATGAATCAAAAGCATACCAAATATACTTCCTAGGACTCAAGAGGATTGAGACCAATTGAGACGTTTCTTTCGATGAAGTCTCATCTTACAACAAGTCAAAACAATTCCACATTGAAAATGTGGAAGAGCCTGAGGTTCCTAGAACCAGAGATACATTTATGGAAGAAATGACTCAAGAAAACCATGAAGGTCATGACTTGACAAAACTGCAGGAGCCAGTAGATCCACCTCATGAGAATAATTCCTACAAGAGAAGACAATCATGGGCATGTGAAGTTATTCAATATGCAGAGAGGTATGGAATTCCATATGGTACACTTAGAGAAAGAAAAATACCAAGACCATACTCCAGCTATGTATCCCTATTGTGCGAGATTATTAATAACATGTGCAACTTCAGAAGTTAGTCTTATTGTACCTCCTACGAGAGATTATACTGATGTAACTACTCATGTAAAACCTAGACACACTCAATGTAAACCCCAGGGAAAGATCATAAAAGAAAAGAATAAAAATAAAATTAATTTGCATTTCCCCATGGTAGGTCGACCCCAGTTAAAATGGCAAGTTGGCCCCAACAATTTTCCACTAGGAAAATCAGTATAAATAGGAGTTTCCCCTCCTCATTATTACACATATTCACAAAAAATCACTAAGACAGAAAAGGTGCACTACCGTTAGTCTAGGCGAGTGTTTTTTATAGTGTTATACCTATGAGAGACATCTTCTCTCTCTCTCTCTCTCTCTCTCTCTATCTGTATCTCTCTCTCTCTCTCTCTTCTTCTTCTCTTTGTTATCAGAAGTTATTATCTCTATATGAAGGTTTGATGGATTTTTCCTGATTGGCTTTCCCAAGATAAATTCTTGTGTTATTTATTTATGTTCTTTGTCTTTCTTCTAGAGATCCTATTGTTTATTTGCGAATAATATATACTTCTAAAATCTTGTAGAAGTAACATGGTATCAAAGCAGTTCTAGAAGAGGCCATTTCTAGAAGCTAGGGTTTGACCTTCCAAGGCCTTCCCTCATCTCTTCAACAGGAAAAGAGCTCTAGAAACCTCGCTTTGGGGGGAGGCACATCTTCTGGTGAAAGAAAATCCAAAATATGAGAAGTTTCATTCTTGACCTAATTCCACTGCTACAAAAAATAGGGTTTCAAGATTCGTGTTGATCAAGCCACTACCTTGGCTCAAATTCACCTCTCATAAATTCTCCTTGACAAGGCGCGTCTATTTGTGAGGTTAGTTTAATAGTTTCTTCAAATTCAAAATTTCATTTTTGACCTAACTCCTGCTAGGGTTTCTAGTTCAGATCTGCAGAGTCCAGACAAGATGATTGGAATGGAGTTTGAAGATCGCCTTGATGGGGCTACCAACTTCATATCCTGGAATCCTAGGGTTCTTCTCATTCTAGAAGAACATGATCTTTTAAAATTTCTCAATGAGAAATTTCCAGAACCATAAGTGGAAGAAGCCAAGTCTTAGTGGAGGAAGGGTGATGTGAAAGCAAAAGGGATTCTAGTGGACTCATTCAAAGACCACTTGGTCCCACAAATATCAGAAAAGACAACAAATAGAAAGATGTTCAAAACCTTGAAGAAGTTATTTGAACACAGTAGCATCAATGTGACTCTCACATTGAGGAACACACTGTCAAATACGAAGATGACTAAGTCTGAAAACATTTCCTTATACTTCATGAGGATCACCGAACTGTGGGACAAGCTAAGGTCCAATGGCGACAAACTTGAAGAAAAGGAGCTTGTCATGACCACCTTGAATAGTCTTCCACCACATTAGGAGTCTTTCATCCAAACCATAAGTGGTTGAACCAAGTTTCCCAAATTCGACAAGTTATGGGTAAAATTCGCTTAGGAAGAAACCAGGATTGCAGCAAGGCAAAGACTCCATGGTTCTCAAGTTAAGGATAATCAATCCTTCATCACTCATGCCAAGAAAGGAAAGGGAAAAGGAAGGCAGTTTCATAAACATAAGCACCAATCTAGGAAATCAAGTTCTTCTCCAGATCATAAGGAAAAGAAGAAGGACGTATCACACATATAATGCTATAAATGTAACAAATATGGTCAATATGCAAGCCAGTGTAATAGTTCAACCAAGAGGAAGCATGAAGCTTCAATAACTAATGTGGAAGTTTGTCATCATCACAAGAAACAAAGAAATGAAGATCATACAAAATTATTCTTCATATCATCTTTCTCATGTACGGTTCCCACCACTATTGATACATGGCTCATAGATAGTGGTGCTTCCAAGTATATGACTGATTATAGAGAAAATCTTTCAGAATTATTTGAGAAAGAATACCATCTTTGTGTTGTACTTGGAGATGATTCCAACTACAATTTGAAAGGATTTGGATCTAACCCTCTTCAGTTAGAATCAAATTACTTATTACATATGAATGATGTGCTATATGTATTTGGTATGAAAAGAAACCTTGTCTCCATGTACGCTTTAGAAGACAAGGGATATAGAGTGACATTTGCAGATCAAAAGGTGTTATCATGGCACATATATTCTAGCATGAACACAACAAAATTGATCAGTACAAAGGAGGAAAGCTTGTATCGTCTGACCACTCTACCAACTCAAGCATTAGTCCATGATTCCACTAACATCAATGACCTATGGCATAGAAGACTAGATCATCTAAACTATCAAGCTCTTCCGGCTTTAAGGAACATGGTGACAGGTCTACCAATGTTTCATGTAGACCATGATGGTGTATGTAGAGGATGTGCACTTAGTAAGAATACCAAGGGTTCATTTTCGAAAAGTGAAAACAGATCCAAAGGAATATTGGATCTAATCCAGTTTGACTTGTGTGGATCCATGACAGTAACTTCACTAGGTGGTTACAACTACTATGTAACACTTATTGATGACCACCCATGAAATACGTGGATATACTTCCTCCAGACCAAGGAATTCGAGGAATTACTCAGTAAATTCAAAGAGTTCAAAGCACAAGTCGAGAATCTGTCAGGAAGAAAGATTAAGATCCTGAGATCATATAATGGTGGAGAATATACCTCTACATAGTTTAATGATTTTTGCAAAGAAGAAGGAATTAAGAGGGAGCTTCTAGTTCCCTACAACCATCAACAAAATGTGGTTGCAGAAAGGAAGAACCGAACAATTGCGGAGGCATCCAAATCCATGATGCATGACCAGAGTCTATCAATGTTCTTATGGCCAGAAGCATCTAAGACAATTGTTTATGTTCAAAACAGATGCCCTCATAAAATCTTGAAGAATATGACTTTGGAAGAAGCCTTCATAGGAGTAAAGCCAGAAATATGACACCTTTGTATCTTTGGTTGTCCAATCTAGATTCATGTGCCCAAGGATAAAAGGACAGAGTTAGAACCTCCAGGAAAGAAGAGAACATTCATGGGATACAGTGAGTCTTGAAAGGATTACAGAATACACATCCCAGGATCGAGGAAAATCGAAGTCAGTCAAGATGTGACCATTGAAGAAGAGATGGTTATCTGAAAAGGAAGAGGATATGATATGGGAATCAATGAAAATGAAGAGATGATATCATCTCCCCTTCCAGAAGTCAAGAGGGAGTCTAAAGAAAGGAATGAACTAATCGGTCCCATTGATCCAGTTATGCTAGATGATGTTCCCACATATATGGTAGTAATTTGGAAAAGATATAGATGGGAACAACAGACATTTTAGGATGCATAGGGGCACTAAGCTCCACATGGAATCCACCAAGAAACAAAAATACCTCAGAGGTTCTCTAGTTATGTAGGCTTGATGAGTCACATCATTGACTCATAACCTACCACATACGAAGAAGCATCCAGACACCAAGTTTGGAAGGATGCCATGATGGAGGAGTTCCAATCCATCATGAAGAATGATGTATGGGAGGTTGTATTGAGACATGAGGGGAAGTCAGTAGTGACCTTCAAATTGTTTTTCAAGATTAAACACAGAGAAGATGGTAGCGTGGAGAAACACAAAGCCAGATTTGTTGCTAGAGGATTCTCTCAGAAAGAGGAAATTGACTATGATGAAACATTTTCTCCCATGGATTGATATACTTCCATCAGAACCATCATTGCTATTGATTTATCTATGTGATGCAATTTTGCATCAGATGGATGTAAAGACCACCTTCCTCAATGGTATTATTGAGGAAGAAGTTTACATTGAACAACCAGAAGGGTTTATTGTCCATAAGAAATATTCTCACGTATGTAAACTGAGAAAGGCATTATACAGGCTCAAGCAAGCACCTCATCACAATCCTCAACAAAATGACATTGCATAAAGAAAGAACAAAATAATAATGGAAGAAACAAATGATATGCTTCATGACCAAGATCTTCCTTTGCACCTATGGGCAGAAGTAGCAAGAACAACTATCTATGTGCAAAACAAAACACATCACTATGTTCTGAACAATAAGACTCCAGAAGAATTTTTCTCAGGAAAGAAACCAGAAGTCAGCCATCTTTGAATATTTGGTTTCCTTGTGTACATCCATGTCCCCAAGGATAACAGGACAAAGCTAGACCCCTCAGGAAAGAAGGGAATATTTTTGGGATACAATGACGAATCAAAAGCTTACCGAATATACTTCCCAGGATTCAAGAAGATTGACACCAGTCGATATGTTACTTTTGATGAAGTCTTAGTTTACAACAAGTCAAAACAATTCCACATTGAAAATGTGGAAGAGCCCAAGGTTACTAGAACCAAAGATACAATTATTGAAGAAATGAATCAAGAAAACTATGAAGATCATGAATTGACAGAACCGAAGGAACCTGTAGATCCACCTCATGAGAAGAATTCCTATAAGAGAAGACAACCATGGGGACGTGAAGTTATTCAATATGCAGAGAGGTATGGAATTCCAGATGGGACACTCAGATAAAGAAAAATACCAAGACCATACTCCAACTACGTAGCCCTATTGTGCGGGATTATTAATAACAAGCCTTCAAACTATGAAGAAGTTGCTGAGAAGAAGGAGTGGAAGGAAGCCATGATCGAAGAATATCAGTCGATTATGAAGAATGTTGTCTGGGAGATAGTTCCAAGACTAGAAGGGAAGTCCATAGTGTCTTCCAAATGGATCTACAAGATCAAGCATGTTGTAGATGGTAGCATCAAAGAAGCAAGAATTAAGAGGGAGATTACAGTTCCCTACAAGCCTCAACAAAATGCGGTTGCAGAAAGGAAGAACTGAAAAATTATGGAGGCAGCCAAATCCATGATGCATGACCAGAGTCTACCAATGTTCTTGTGGCCAGAAGCATCTAAGACAATTGTTTATGTTCAAAATATATGTGCTCATAAAATCTTGAAGAATATGACTCTGGAAGAATCCTTCACAAGCATAAAGTCGAAAATAGGCCACCTTTGTATCTTTGTCTGTCTAATCTGCATTCATGTTCCCAAGGATAAAATAACAAAGTTAGAACCTTTAGGAAAGAAAGCAACATTCGTGGGATATAGTGAGTCTTGAAAGGATTACATTATATACATACCAAGATCGAGGAAAATCGAAGTCAGTCGAGATGTGACCTTTGAAGAAGAGATGGATATCCGAAAAGGAAGAAGATATGATATGGAGATCGATGACGATGAAGAGATGAGATCGTCTCCCCCTCCATAAGTTAAGAGGGAGTCTAAAGAAAGGAATGAACTGATCTGTCCCATTGATCTAGTTAAGCCAGATGATGCTCCCACATATATGCAGGCAGTAAGTCAGAAAATATCTAGATGGGAACAACATACATTGCATGATGCAGAGGGGCACAAAGCTCCACATGGAATCCATCGAGAAAGAAAAATACCTCAAAGGTTCTCCATTTATGTAGCCTTGATGAGTCACATCATTGACTCATAACCTACGACATATAAAGAAGCATCCACACACCAAATTTGGAAGGATTCCATGGTGGAGGAGTTTCAGTCCATCATGAAGAATGACGTATGGGAGGTCGTACCAAGACATGAGGGGAAGTCAGTAGTGACCTCCAAATGGTTTTTCAAGATTAAACACAGAGAAAATGGTAGCGCGGAGAAACACAAATACAAATTTGTTGCCAGAGGATTCTCTCATAAAGAGGGAACTGACTACGATGAAACACTTTCTCCCATGGTTCGATATAGTTACATCAGAACCATCATTTCTATTGCTTTAGCTATGTGATGGAAGTTGCATCAGATGGATGTAAATACCACCTTCCTCAATGGTATTATCGAGGAAGAATTTTACATTGAACAACCAGAAGGGTTTATTTTCCATAAGAAATATTCTCACATATGTAAACTGAGAAAGGCATTATATGGGCTCAAGCAAGCACCTCGTGCTTGGTATGGATGGATAGGCATATACCTGGTAAACTTGGGATTCACAAAAAGGGATGTAGACCCCAATATTTAATACAATATTGAGGATAACAAGCCACTGCTTTTGGTCTTGTACGTGGATGACTTGTTTCTCACAGGAATCAAGAAACTAATTGGATGGTGTAAGAAGAAGCTTTCCTCTGAGTTTGAAATGAAGGACCTCAGATTGATGCATTAGTTCTTGGGATTAGAAGTATGGTAGAGGAAGGAGGAAATTTTACTAAGTCAAGGAAAATACACCATTGATATTTTGAAGAGATTTGGGATGTTGGACTACAAGTCCATGGCTACCCCGATGGATGCAAACTTCAAGAAGCTAAAGGAATCCACTTCAAATTCTGATATGATTAATCCCACCATGTATCACCATTTGATTGTCTCTCTAATGTATCTAACAAACACCAAACTAGATATATGTTTTGTTGTGAACACCCTTAGTCAGTTTATGAGTGATCTGATGCAGATTCATTGGGTTTCTGCAAAACATTTTCTCAGATAATTACATGGCATTGTGGGATATGGTCTAAGATATGCTTCAAGATGTGATACGATATTGCAAGGATTTTATGATTCAAATTGGGATGGGTATGTTGCAAATAAGAAGAGTGCTTCTGGATGTTGCTTCAGTTTGCACTCTGTAGTAATATACTGGTGTAGCAGGAAGAAGAACTCAGTAGCACTTAGCATGCAAGGGCTGAGTATATGGATGCCAATACAACAACTCGAGAAGTAGTATGGATTCAAAAACTCCTTGCAGGATTGTTTGGTCAGATTCTAGAACCAAATATGATTCACTGTGATAATCAAAGTTGTATACAGATGTCAGTGAATCCTATATTTCATGATAAATGAAGCATATAGAGATATGATATCACTACATTCATGATATGGTGCAAAAAGGTGTGATCAATTTAAAGTACATTCTGACAGATGACTAGATTATAGATATTCTCACCAAGCCTCTTCTCAAGACAAAGTTTGAATACTTTCACATAATACATGGAGTAGAATAAGGTAGCATATATCATCCTGGTATGGGAGAAATCCCATCGACATTATGAGATGAGCAGGTACCAGATAGTCATGTGCACAGTTGACCATTATACGTTCAAAGTTCTCAATCAGGTGCTTTGGAGGAATCCCACCAGCTCTTGAGATGAACATGTTATAGATGGTCGTGCACACAGGTGGCTTCTTCTCGCTCAATTTATCATCCCAGTATGGAAGAAATCCCATCGGCATCTTGATATGGGCATGACATAGATTGTCATGTGCACTGATGGCCACTACATGTTCAGATTCTCTATTTGGTGTTCTTTGGATTATTCCCACCAGCTCTTGAGAAGAACAAGTTGTAGATGGTTGTGTACACTGGTGACCTCTATTATCCCAGACTCTCAACTTGGTGTAAGAGAATTCCCACCATCACTTGAGATGAACTGATAGTAGATGGTCATGTGAAGCATATCCAGGTCATCCGGTAGAGACGAACATATAACACTTTGATGACTCCTCTCGACGAACAAAGACATGTTGATGACCTTCAGTATCTATATAGATGATCGAGAAAGACAAGATGTACAGAAGAGACCCAGATGTTCATGATGCTGATAATGACCATATCTGAAGAATACCTTCCTCATTGAGAGGGAGTGTTGGAACTTGTGAAACGTCATAATTTATTCTTGTTGTACCTCTTGTGAGAGATTATATTGATGTAACTACTGACGTAAAACCTAGACACACTCAAAGTAAACCCGGGGGAAAGATATAGAAAAGAAAAAGAATAAAAATAAAATTAATTTGTATTTCCCCAAGGTAGGTCGTCCCTAGTCAAACTGGAAAGTTGACCCCGATGATCTTCCACTAGGAAAATCTGTATAAATAGGAGGCACCCCTCATTATTACACATATTCACATCAACTCACTCAGACAGAAAAGGTGCGCTACTACAGTCTAGGAGAGTTTTTTTCTGGGGTTATATCCTCGAGAGACATTTTCTCTATCTCTCTCTCTTCTTCTCTTTGTTCTCAGAAGTTTTTATCTCTATACAAAGGTTTGCTGGGTTTTTCCCGATTGGGTTTCCTTGGATAAATTCTTGTGTTATTCATTTATGTGCTTTCTCTTTATTCTAGAGTTCCTAATGTTTATTTGCGAATAATATATACTGCTATAATCTTGTAAAACTAACACTTCACACGAGTTCAAAGAACTATGCAGAGAATCCAGGATTAAAAGGGAGATGAGAACTCCCTACAGTCCTCAACAAAATGGCACTGCATAAAGAAAGAAAAAAATAATAATGGAAGCAACCAAGATGATGCTTCATGACCAAGATCTTCCTTTGCACCTATGGGAAGAAGTAGCAAGAACAACTATGTATGTACAAAACAGAACACCTCACTATGTTCTGAAAAATAAGACTCCAGAAGAATTTTTCTCAGGAAAGAAACCAGAAGTCAACCATCTTCAAATATTTGGCTGCCTTGTGTACATACATGTCCCCAAGGATAAGAGGACAAAGCTAGACCCCTCAGGAAAGAAGAGAATATTTGCGGGATACAGTGACGAATCAAAATTTTACTGAATATACTTCCCAGGATTCAAGAAGATTGCGACTAGTCAATACGTTACTTTTGTTGAATTCTTAGCTTACAACAAGTCAAAAAAAATCCACATTGAAAATGTGGAAGAGCCCGATGTTCCTAGAACCAGATATACAATTATGGAAGAAATGAATCAAGAAAACGATGAAGATTGTGACTTAATAGAACCACTAGAACTTGTAGATCCACCTCATGAGATGAATTCCTACAAGAGAAGACAATCATGGGAATGTGAAGTTATTCAATATGCAGAGAGGTATGGAGTTCCATATGGGACACTTAGATAAAGAAAAATACCAAGACCATACTCCAGCTACGTATCCCTATTGTGTGAGATTATTGATAACGAACCTTCCAACTATGAAGAAGTTGCTAAGAAGAAGGATTGGAAGGAAGCCATGATCGAAGAATATCTGTTGATTATGAAGAATGATGTCTGGGAGATGGTTCCAAGACCAGAAGGGAAGTCCGTAGTGTCTTCCAAATGGATCTACAAGATCAGGCATGTTGTAGATGGTAGCATAAAAAAATACAAGCCAAGGTTTGTGGCACATGGCTTCTCCTTGAAAGAAGGCATGCATCGATTATGAGGAGATATTTGCACCAGTAGGAAGATACACTTCTATCATATCAGTACTAGACTTACCTGCTGTAATGAAATGGAAAATACACCAGATGGATGTGAAGACAAATTTCCTGAATGGTGTAGTTGAAGAGTAAGTGTATGTGGAGCAACCACTAGGATTCGAGACACATGACTGATAGACTCATTTGTGCTAGTTAAAGAAGTACTTGTATAGATTGAAGTAGGCACCTAGGACGTGGTATGTCTGGATGGATAGCTTTCTGATGAGATTAGGATTTACTAAGAGGATAGAATATTCCAACCTCTACTTCAAGGTTGAGGTTGGAAGACGAGTTATACTCCTACTGTATGTAGGTGACCTGTTCCTGACAGGAGAGGATGAGCTCATTGCAGACACAAAGAGAAGGATTTTCACAAAGTTTGAGATGGACCTGGGGATGATGAACTAATTCTTAGAACTGGAAGTGTGGCATAATTCAGATTAGTACTCCTTGGACAAGGAAAGTATGCAGTATATATTCTGAGGAGGTTCAGAATTATGGACTGCAAGGCTATTTCTACACCCATGGCATCAAAATTGAAGTTGTTGAGTGATGCTTCTTCTAAGGAAGTTGATGCCACAATGTATAGGTAGATAATTGGTTCATTGATGTACTTGACGATCATGAGGCCGAACATATGCTTTGCTATGAACACATTGAGTCAATTTCTAACAGATCCGAGACATGTTCACCTCGTTGCTACAAAGAACATATTGAGGTACCTGAACGGTATAATTGAGTATGGGATCAGATATGCGACGAATCAAAAGATTAACCTACATAGCTATGTTGATTCAAATTGGGTAGGAAGTGCCACATACATAAAGAGCACTTCAAAATGTTGCTTCAATTTAGGATATGGGGCGATCTCTTTGTTTAGCAGGAAGCAATCGAGTGTGGAACTGAGTACAACCGAAGAAGAGTACATTGTAGCTTGTTTGGCTAGTTGTGAGGCAGTATGGCTTTGGAAAATTTTGTCATATTTGTTTGATCTCGAGATAGAGGTGACTGGTATCTTCTATGACAAACATAGTTGTGTGAATTTTTCCAAGAACCCAGTGTTCCATGACAAGTGGAATCACATTGAGATCAAGTATCACTATATCTGGGATATGGTGCAAAGAGGAGCAGTGAAGGTCTAGTATGTGGTGATGAATGAGCAGATAACTGTAATTTTTACCAAGGCTCTTGGCAGAGTGAAGTTTGAGTACTTCAGGGACAAGCTTGGAGTTGTACAGATCGGTGTCCATCGGCGAATAGATTTCTAGATGTTGCTAGGCCTGCATTCAGTATGAAACATGATTGAACTTACAGAGGAACATATCTAGTATGAAACAAGACAGGATCTGTGAATTCCTAGATGGATCTAGGTCTGCATTCAGTATGAAACATGAATTACATTACATAGATCTACATTCAATATGAAACATGACTGACCCTACGAAGGCATCCAATATGAAATAAGACTGGCACTGTAGAGATATGCATTCAGTATGAAACAAGACTAACCCTACGAAGGCATCCAGTATGAAACATGGATGGCACTATAGAGATCTGCATTTAGTATGAAACAAGACTGACCTTGCGAAGGAATCTAGTATGAAACAAGACTGGCATTGCAGAGATCCACATTTAGTATGAAACATGACTAACCCTACGAAGGAATCCAATATGAAACAGGGCTGGCACTACAGAGATTTGCATTCAATATGAAACATGACTGACCCTATGAAGGAATCTAGTATGAAATAGGACTGGAACTACAGATATTTGCGTTCAGTATGAAACAAGATTGACCCTGCGAAGGAATCCAATATGAAACAAGACTGGAACTGCAAGGTACATCCAGTATGAAAAAGCACTGGCAATGTATGAGATACATCCATCATGAAAAAGGGTTGGAACTGTACATATATGTTGATGAAGTCCTAAATGGGATATAGACCTACATCCAACATGAAACAAGGATGGCTCTGTAGAAATTTTGAAGAGGAATATATTCATAATATGTCACTAGTCAATGCTTGACAAGATGAGAATTGATGCAACAATGATGATGATCCAGCAATGATGATCCAACGATGATGATTTAGTGATGATGATGATGTCCAAAGACTATGTCTAGTTGTGACGATGGTTGGGTCGAAATAAAAACTTCCTAGTTAAGAGGGAGTGTTGTTGAAAATGTAACTTCGAAAGATATTCTATTGTATATTATTATTGTATTTTATTGTAACTTCGTTGAAGATGTTTTTCCTCCCTTCGAGGATGTCATTATTGTATTTGGTCATGCTAGAATATCGAGGTAAAACCTCCATTGTAAGTCGGGGAAATAGTCCCTAGAAGAAATATTGTAAAATGTATTTTGAGTCTTCCAAGAGGGAAGTTCTCCCAGTTAGGTATTTATGTCATTCAATTTTAAAGTATAAATAGGGAGGAACCCTCCCTCATTTGGACACACACTCAAGCAAGTTGAATCAAGAGAGAGAAAGATAAGTGCGCTGGTGTAAGAAGAAAAAAAAGTTGCCGCATATATCTTATCTCTAGGTATTCTATCTTGGTTTGACATTGTACTAAGTGACGAAACTATTATGAAGAATTTGTGGGGTTTTCTCCTTTATGGTTTCCCCGAGGAAAATCTTTGTGTTTTTGTGTATTGTTGTGCTTGTCTATCTTTCAGTTTAAATATCTAATCTAATTGAATTAAATTGCAAACTCTAACATTTATCTTGTATGTGGTGATTGTCAATTCGAAGTGTTGAGTTGTGGCATGTATCTCAAGTATTGGTTGTATTCTATCTTATCACTTGTATCACAAATTCCCTTCAAGAATATTTGAAATTATCTTCAATAGGGTTTTCCTTTTATTATATTTTTTAAATTTGTGAAGCAATTAGAGAGTGGCTAGGGTTTGTAACTTTCATCCCTAACAATTTCTAATCATTCCTTTAAGCCTCATAAGAGTCTTAGTTGACCTCAATTTCCTAATGGATAAGGCAATGATATTTAGTCCATTCATCATTTTCCAAGTATAAAATCACATTTGTTTCACTAGAGCTATCTCTTCATTTAACCTTGAACCTTATTGCAAGCTCTAGTAATCCTAATATAGGAAATCCTCCCTTGAGATGGAAAAAATACAACATAAAGAGAAAAAGAGGGTTAAGTGTAGTATGTTTACATTGGCCTCCCTCTTACTTTCATCAAAACCATGCTTAGAGATTTAAACTTTCTCTCCAATATTAAAAGTTTGGGTGATAACACACCCCAGGGTGTTCATCCTCTAGAATGTGATTACAATGAATTGATCTTTTCAATGTAAGGCATACCCTTAATCTGAAAAAACAATTATTTCTCAATGACTTGACACTTTAGACATAAGGCATAACCTTAATTTAAAAAAGAAACTATTTCTCAATGCTTGACACTTTCAATGTAAAGCCTCATTCCATTTTAGGCATTTCTTTCTAGGCAGTTTTAAGCAATGTTCCACCAAGTTTTTGGTGCATGGGAGAAAGGAAAGGCACATTGGGGACATGTGGAGACCACCCAAAAATTTAGGAAAACTTAGGGGATGGGGGGACATCGAGGTCTTCAAAATGATTAAAAATAAATAATTTATATAAATCATAACATATTAACATATAAATTCCTCATCCCATCACCATTTACAAACTAAAACTTAAAAGTAAATAGTAAATTTGATTGTCAATTCATCATGTATTTATGAATCATTTATCGTTTGAGTATTTGAAATTCAAATTGATATTTTCTAAATTTATAATACATACACATCTTCCATTATAAGTTTGAATTAAAAACATAAGCAATAGATGAAAATTTAAAATCATAAAACCAAATCATAGACATGTCACATAAAGTCTTAAACACCTTCAAATTTAAAGACTCAAAAGACTGACGACACAAAGAGTTAGTGTGAGGTCATCATTTGCGGTATCTACTTCTAGAGTCACAAGTTAAACTAAAAACTAACAAAGGGACAATGAACATTGAAAACAAAAGTAGCAAAAAAAAGTTGAAAGCATCAAAAGAGCATCAAGGAGGAGATAGTTCCATTGACCAGTCCTCCCCATGCATCCACTACGTGAAGCCATAGTACCATTAATGGGAGTGTCACTATCTGAGTTAGAGTCACTCTCATGAACGACCAATGGCACACCAACCAAACCATGTTTTTTTTAATATTTTTTTGTTATTAAAAAAATGAAAATACCGTGGGGGAGTCTAAGTGTCCCCCTTTTTCATGAGGGGACGCCGATACGCCTCCCACCTCTATAGGGAGTTCCTTGTGTGTTTCCTCAAGTTTCTGGAAAAAGGGGACATGGGGAAATGTTTCCCAAGGAGTCTCCAAGCCCCTAGGCGTGGGAAATGAGGGGAGCTGGCCCTTGACCTTAGGAGACGTGTCCCCGTGGAACACTAGTTTTAAGACTCTTTTTTTTAGCACTCGATCTCAGTTTATGGAAGGAAAGATATGTGTACCAAAATATTTATATTTGGATCAGCTAAAGGGATATTTCCGGCCACTTGCGCCTTGTGGATGGCTACAAAATACCTATATGATTTATTGTAGGCTATGGGATGATGGATCACAGAGCAGAGTTGCAGTGCCATCTTTTCTTTTACTATATGTCAAACTAAATCTCTTAAAGAATAAATTAATAAATAGATCTTGAGGGTGGAAAAACTGTTGGGAAAATCGTTGAACATATTATTGAATACGTCATTGGGAAAATCATTGTCTAGGAGGATAATCTCGGCTAGCGCAAGATATTGAATTTAACCACTTCATGTAAGACAAGAAACCTTGCAGTAAGCACACCCTAAAATTACATACCAAAGTTTTTTCTTTACTATTTGCAGGAATGTTGCTTATTATAACAATGTAAATCTTGATATCATGGATTATTTAAGGTTTGGAATTTGGATGCATTTTTTGTAATTGACAAATTAGGTCTAGAAGTGAATTCTTAGAGATAAAAGTATGTGATTCAAAAGCATTAAGCAACTAGTTTTCTACCTTTCAAAATCATTGCATATCTTTTAGCATAAATTCTCACTACGAATTGCCAATCATGCATTTCATCTTTGAAGCATTTTTATTATTATTATAGATATTTTGAGACCAAAAAGGGGTTATTGTGATATGAATTTACGATCCAGAAGTAGGTTTAGATCTGATGATTTGATCCCCAATCACTTAATTGATTTCAGAAGATACAAAATATCTAGACCTAATTTTATTAACAACATAGAGTCATTAATCAAAAAATATGGCGACCAAAAATTTCAGATTTGAAAGATACTAACAAAATAACAATTTAGATCTAATTCCAAAAATGGAATTCAATCAAAGTGCCTTCCTTAAACAATCGATATCGAACTCACCATACAAATGTTGTCCAACACTAGGGAGTATTCCAAGATCTTCAACAATAGAATCTCCTCTTCGACATCTCCATGCTCTTCGTTTACCACACTGCATTCATACTCAAATTAACATATTAACATCAATATCTTACACCATTAGCTGTTCATATTGAGCCTCTCATAGACCTACGATATCATACCTCCCATGGAACACTACCATGGTGCTATCATGCACTTACTTCAATGGGTCTACTAGGCCCTTAGTACTAAAGGGGTTTTTGTTAATATTTCATATGCTTAGCTAGATATCATTAGTGTTTAATCCAAATTCACAATAGTAGCATATGTAGAATCACTAAAAGAAACACAATCACAAGATACAGACAGATTTATCCAGGGAAACCTACAAGAGGAAGAAAACCCAACAAAACTTCTTCTATATAGATGTATAAGATAAAACCCCAAAATAGGCAATCCTCATCCTTGCTGGTATGTGTCTCTCTCTCTTATGCATTATACAAAAGTGAGTGAGTATGTTCAAATGAGGAACACAACTCCTCTATTTATACTCTTTATGTTACTTGACTTTTAACCTAACAAGTCAACCCCACTAAACTGATTAGGCCGACTTCACCTAGGAAGACTCAAAACAAAATTATATTATATTCATTAGGGTACTATTGACCCAACTTACAATGAAGGTTATACCTCATGACTCTATGATAACCAAATACAATAGTAACATCCCAACAGAGGAATAAAACATCTCCCTTGGGGTACATCAGTAAAATATATTTAGAATATTCTTCAAAGTTACAATATTTCAACACTCCCCCTTAACGAGAAGGGTATTCTATTGACAACACCATCATCAAATATAGGAGTAACAAGAGAGAACATCTTAAAAAATATCAAGGTAATATATCTATATGTCATAGGAAGTTTTTAACAATCATCGGCAATTGGAACAGTTACTGGAATATCTTCAATATCTTCAGTACTGGAACATCATCTTCTACAACACCGAGTCTTCATCTTCTGCATCACTTTGATCTTCTTGATCCTTTGCAGGAGCACTTCGATATTCTCGATCCTTTACAACAAAACTTCAGTCTTCTTGATCCTTTGCATCAACACTTCGATCTTCTTAATCCTTTGTAGCAGAACTCCAATCTTCTTGATCCTTTAGAACAACAATTCGATCTTCTCGATCCTTTGCAACAGCACTTCGATCTATTGATCCTTTGCAGCAACACTTCGATCTCTTGATCCTTTGCAGTAACACTTCGATCACCCGATCCTTTTCCACAACACTACCTTCAGTACACATGATCTCTTTGCGGGATGATCAATCCCTATCACTTTAGGACATAGGACCAAGGAGGATGCAATCATTAGAGGAAATTTCAACTCAAAATGGGCCTTTTAACTCTAATTCAAATTCCATGTCATTATGTGTTAGCCAATGAAATTGCTTTAAATTTGAAATACCGTATAGGTCTTACACATTTTTTTAATATAAATTTGGGGGGATAAGTATCATAAAAACTACTTTTTTGTTTGTATTTTTGACATATCTCACTGTGTTTTTACTCAAATTTCGATCAGGAGAGCTCGTTGGATGTGAAATTAAATTCTGCATCCAACGAGTACCCACTCAGAATACTTTTGATGGACCCCGCTACCCCAAAAATAAGAAATACCTGAAAAAACGTGATGCGAGTACCCACTCGGCATACTTTTGACGGACCCCGCTACCCCAAAAACAAGAAATACCTGAAAAAGCGTGATGATGATGTCATCATCACGTTTTCAGGTATTTCTTGTTTTTGGGGTAGCGGGGTCCATCAAAAGTATGCCGAATGGGTATTCATTGGATGTGGAATTTAATTCCACATCCAACAAGCTCTCCTGATCGAAATTTGAGTAAAAACACGGGGAGATATGTCGAAAATACAAACAAAAAAGTAGCTTTTCTTGTCTTCCTCCAAAATTAATAAATATTATTTTATTATTTTAATTATTATTTTATTAGTTTTTTTTAGGAGGCCCATTTTGAGTTGAAATTTCCTCTAATGCCTCATCAACCTACTCCCACTTAACGAGGAGGGTCCATAGCATCGACCTGTTTGATCGTTCACAAATGAATGTAGGACCACATCGTCTATAACTAAATGTAGATCTCATCTGCAAATGAATGTAGGACCTATCATTCGTAAGTGAATGCAGGTCTCATCGTAAACCATCCTCGGCCTGTTAGAGCTAGGACCACTCCTAAGCAAGTGTTATGTTCTACAACAGCTACAAGAGAATGTAGGAACAATCTCCATGTGAGACTATCATCTGCAACTAAATGCATATCTCATCCTCAAATGAATGTAAGACATGTCATCCGTAACTAAGTGCATGCCTCATCGTAGACCATCCTTAGCAAGTTAAATCTAGGACCACTCCCAAGCAAGTGTTATTTTCTATGACATCTACAAGTGAATGTAGGAACACTCTCCATGTGAGAGTATCTTCTGCAACTGAATGCATATATCGTCCACAAATGAATGCAGGACCTGTCATCTACAACTAAGTGCACGACTCATCGTAAACCATCCTTAGCTTGTTAAATCTAGGATCACTGCCAAGTGAGTGTTATTTTATATGACATCTACAAGTGAATGCAGGAACACTCTCCATGCGAGAGTACCGTCTGCAGGACCATCCTCAGCTAGTAAGGGCTAGGACCACTATCATTAAGAGAGTGTTATTGTCCGCAAGACCATCCTCAAAAGATGATGCTATTGTCCACAAGTGAATGTCGGGCCTCATCAACATCTATAGATGCATTTGGCCTCTTTTGTATTGGAACATCACTGCCATACCATCATCAATGATAGTTTCATCATCACTCTCCCTTTCCAGGGAGGTACGTATCATCAACCTTCTCCCTCTTTTCGAGGAGGGTTCATATCATCATCTTTCCTTCTTGCAACATCAACATCATTGTTCCTCCTTACGAGGAAAGTATTTTCGGACTACACCAATCTTGTCATGGAAGTATTCAAACTTTACACGAGATAGAGGCTTGGTCAACACATCAACAACTTGCTCATCGATACTCACATATTGGATTTTTATAGCTCCCTTTTGTACCATATCCCTTATGTAAAAATATCATATTTCTATGTGCTTTGATTTATCATGGAAAACAAGATTCTCTATCATCTTTATACAACTCTGGTTGTCACATAGAATTGGTTGTCACATAGAATCACGGTGGTATCCAAATCCACGTCAAATAGACCTGACATCAGCGTCCGAAGCCATGTGGCTTCACAACTAGCGGAGCAAGCTACTATGTACTCTACTTCAGTCATTCTGAGAGAAACATTGGAATGTTTCTTGCTAAACCATGAGATCATGAAGGATCCTAGACAATAACATCCACATGAGGTGCTCTTTTATCTGCAACACTTCCTTCCCAATCTGAATCCATATATCCACACAATATGTAGTCATGATCTCTATCATAGTATATTCCAAAGTCTATCGTACCTTTTAGGTACCTCATGACATGCTTTACAGCTATCAGGTGAACATGTCTAGGTTTAACTAGATACTGACTCAGGGTGTTCACGACAATGCATATATCTGGCCTAGTATTTGTCAGATACATTAACGACCCAACAATCTGTCTGTACTGAGTCACATCCACTAACTCTGATGATTCATCAGATAACAACTTCAGGTTGGTATCCATGGGCATGTCCATGGATTTACAATCCAAAATATCAAATCCCTTTAATATTTCCATTGCATACTTTCCTTGGTTCATAAATATTCCTTCTGGGCTCTGCCACACTTCTAACCCAAGAAAATAGTGCATCAATCCAAGATATTTCATATAAAATTCTTCAGCTAGATTCTTCTTACTTTCTGCAATATTTTTCTCATTACCTGTCAGAAATAGATCACCCACATATAGTAATAATATGAAAGGTTCATCATCCATAACCTTAAAGTAAATGTTAGGATCAATTTTTCTTTTGGTAAAGCCCAATATTTTCAAGAAGCTATATATTCTTCCATACCAAGATCTAGGATCTTGCTTCAGTCCATACATAGAATTCTTCAACTTACATACATGAGTCACTTTGTCTTCGAATTCAAATCCTTCTGGTTGTTCGATGTATACTTCTCCTCAATCACACCATTCAGGAAGGATTTCTTTACATCCATATGGTGTATATTCCACTTCATCATGGAATCAAGTGCCATGATGGTTCTGATGGAAGTGTACCTTGCTATTGGCGCAAATGTCTCTTCATAATCAATTCCCTCTTTCTGATAAAATCCTCTAGCCACAAATTTTTCCTTGTATTTTTTTATACTTCCATTTAAAACATGTTTTATCTTGTAGATCCACTTGGAAGATACCACACTCTTGCTTTCTGGTTTGGGTACTACATCCCAAACATCATTCTTCATTATTGACTGGTATTATTCTGTCATTGTTTCTACCCATTCTTTCTTCTGTACAACTTCCTCATAACTGGTAGGTTCTTGATCTACAATATCACACATGAAATCTACATAGTTGGAGAATGGATTTGATCTCTTTCTTGTTCTTGTTGAGCCTTCTGGAGCTCCATACTTCTGTACTTCTTGTATGATTTCTCTTACCCAAGCAGGTTTTCTCTTTCGAGATATATCCATAGTAGGGGGTTCCCGAGGTTCAAGAATATCATGATCTTACGATGCTACTATTTCATGAGAGGGTTCAACTTCTACATTTCCGGGAGGTACATCCTCTTCATGTACTTCTTCAAGCAGGCACCTTTTGGATTTCTTAAGAGTTGTTTCTTTGTCAAATTTTACATCCCTACTAATCTCCATATGATGGGATCCTGAAATGTATATCTTGAAGGCTTTGGATATTTCACAGTATCCAACAAATATTCCCCTCTTTCTGGAAGGATCCAACTTGGTTCTCTTTTCTTTTAGAATGTGAACATATACATGACAACCAAATATCTTGAGATGGCTCACTTCAGGTTTCTTGTATACCTTTTTTCAGGAGTGTCTTGAATCCAAGAGCACTATGAGATAATCTATTCTACACATACACAATTTTTCTTGTTGCTTCATCCCATAAATGCATGGGAAGGTATTGATCATGAATCATTGTCTTCACTGCTTCCATAATGGTTCTATTCTTTCTTTCCTTCTGTTGGGTATTGTAAGGAGTGGTTAGTTCCCTCTTGATTCCAGCTTCTTTACAGAAGGATTCAAATTATTTTGAAGTATATTCTCCAATATTATCTATTCTGGGTGTCTTGATTCTTCTTTCTTAATGGTTCTCTATCAAGGATTTGAATTCCTTGAATTTCCCGAACACTTCACTCTTTGTCTTCAAGAAGTATATCCATGTATTTCTTGAATAGTCATCAATAAATGTAACATAAGATTCATATCCACTTAAACATGTGGCATAGGACCACATACATCAGAATGAATGAATTCCAAAAGTACATTTAGTCTTTGTTTCACTCTTCGAAAATGGATTCTTGATGTTATTTCCTTGTGCACATCCTTTGCAAGTACCTTCATGATCGATCTTTAAATCTAGTAAACCTGTTACCACCTTACTCACATAGGGTAATTCTTTGTAGTTGATGTGAGAAATCCTTGTATACCATAGTTCACGTGAACTAGTGATCTCATGGACAAGGGTTGTTTCCGAATGTCCCTTGAGTTTATACAATCCTCCTCTAGCTTCTTCAGCAATGACCGCTACATCTTTAATTGACTTTACTTTGGTCCACATGAGTACTTTTCCATCTATAAAAACAACTCTATACCCTTTCTTTTCTAATGCTGAGATGGAAAGTAAGTTCCTTTTCAGACCTGCTACATATAGTACTTCCTTCATCTTCATAGAGATTCCAAATTCAAGCTTGTAGCTTGATTAACCAATGTCTTTGATGGGATATTGATAGTCATCTCCTAATGATACTTTCCGATGAGGGTTCTTCTCTTCAAGTATTGATATATTTTGCTTCTATCCTGTCATGTGCTTTGAAGCACCACTATCAATAAGCCATGTATCTTATCCAGGTATTATAAACCCAGAGACTACATAGAATAGTACCTATTCTTCTACATCTTCTTCTTTTGCGTGTTTCCTTCGAGGTCTTTATTCTTCTTCATCATCCTCATCTTCAGCTAAATGAGCATGATATATTTTGTTTCTCTTCTTCTTCAATGGACACTCTTTGGGAAGGTGTCCTATCTTGTGACAGTTATAACATTGATATTGGGAGTAGTCTTTCTTCTGATTGTTTTCTCTTTTACTTTGAAACTTCTTTGGAGGTCTATACTCCTTGTGACTATCCTTCTTGAAGTTTCTTTGTCTTCTTCTTCTGGTATGGGTGGATAGAGCTTGATCATCTTCTTTAAGTAGAGCTTCTATGTTAGCTACTGTAGCTTCCTCTTGGATGCAATCTTCCCATACAATGCCAAACTTCATACTTTATTTTCTAGCACACATAGTTTGTATGAATGAATCCCAAGGTCTAGTGAGACCATTGAGAGAAGTCATAAATAGTTCATCTTCATCAAGGGAGTCTCCAATGGCATCTAGTTGTTCCTTGAACTGGGAGAACCTTGTCAAGTAATCTTGAATGGATTATCCTTTACTCATCTTGGTACCCTTTAGTTGAGCTCTCAAATTTATATTTCTGTTGATTTTCTTTCCCTCATACATTCTGGAAAGGGCATCATACATTTTCTTTGGTGTCTCTTTAGATGACACTTGACGGATCAAGTGATCTTTGATAGAATCAACAGTGATCCTCATTTCCTTGATTAGGTCCTTTCGGTGCTTCTCCTTAGCTTCATATTCTTCCAGTTCTGTAATTTCATCTTTGATTTATTTGTCAAGATCATTCTCTCTAAGAATGAGACCAATCCTATACTTCCATGCTCGAAAGTTTTCTATGCCTTCCAGCTTGTCCTCAAGCTTAGTGCTTGGGACCATCTGATCCAGGAGGTCACTAAAAATTGAAATTTCTTAAAATGAAAAGTTGACCTTGCCAGAAGAAGTGCTTGACTGTGGCGAGTTGGTTGGTCCACTTGATTTCTGGAGATTCCAAATGTTCACCCTTCAAAACTTGCTTGCGAGATTTTAGTTTCTGCAGATTTTTGGTTCTGTTTTTTTTGCAGATTTCTGGTTCAGGTCCAAACTAGGGTTTGGATTTCCTGGAGATTCGCCCAGTCAAAAAATTTGATCTAGGTATCAATAGATACGATCATGGAGGCATGAATTTCTATGCAAGAAGATATTCAAAATCCCAAATTTTGCAGGAACCCTAATTTCTTACTAGAGGGAGAGGGGAGAGAGTTTCACCTTGTGAAAGTTGTTCTATTCAGCCTAGCTCTGATACCATGTTAAGATTTCATATTCTTAGCTAGATATCATTAGCGTTTAATCCAAATTCACAACAATATCATATGTAGAATCACTGAAAGAAACACAATCACAAGATAGACAAAGATTTATGCTGGGAAACTCTCAAGGGGAAGAAAACCCAGCAAAACTTCCTCTATATAGATTTATAAGATAAAAACCCAAAATAGGTGATCCTATTCCTTGATGGCATGTCTCTCTCTCTCCTATGCACTATACACAAGTGAGTGAGTGTGTTCAAATGAGGAACACAACTCCTCTATTTATACTCTTTCTGTTACTTGACTTTTAACCTAACAAGTTTGCTCCACTAAACTAACTGGGACGATTTCACCTAGGAAGATTCAAAACAATATTATATTAAATTCATTAGGGTAATATTGACCCGAATTACAATGGAGGCTATACCTCATGAATATATGATGACCAAATACAATAGTAACATCCCGATGGAGGAATAAGACATCTCCCTTGGGGTACATCAGTAAAATACATTTAGAATATTCTTCAAAGTTACAGTATTTCAACAATTTTGATACCATGTTAAACAATAGAGCAGACACAAGAATAAATTATTCAAAGTTACAGTATTTCAACAATTTTGATACCATGTTAAACAATAGAGCAGACACAAGAATAAATTCTTCGAAGTTACAGTATTTCAACAATTTTGATTTTTTTTTAAACAATAGAGCAGACACAAGAAGATGTCAGAAACGGCTTAAGCCATTCTCAATAACATATTCATCCCAAAAATATCAATATATAGTGCATGGATGTAACCACCTCTAGATCTAGATATGCTCTCACACTGACAACTCACCAATGAATAAGAATAACCCCTCATCATGAGATAAGGATTAGCGACTCATAAAGAGGTGATCTAAGACTTTGTGATTATATAGGGACTCACATTCTAATAATTAAGACAAACAATTAAGTCATTGACTAGATAGCTAACTTGGAAATATCTAGGAGACAACATGAGGAGGACAAGAGTATATCCATAGTCATAAAGGAACATGGGGTTTAAATCTCATGAAGGAAAATTTGTGCCCACACCCTAAGACACCATGGGGTTTTCAAGTTGTGTTCAAATCCTAAGTCTATGCCACCTACTGTATAGGCATAATATGACTTATTTTTGCTTCATTTTATTCCAGTTTGTTGATGTATTCTAGACCAGTGCACCCCATTTTTCTACCTATGGACCTTCTTTATGATATGGGTGGTGTGTTGACCATGAAATCATGTTATATTTTTCCTTGTTCTAATACTATGCCATGCCAAATGATGATGACTATGTATTACTCGATTTTGTACTATATTGTCTATTGTTACTGCATGATATCTTGTATTTGATTGTATTAATGAGTATAGCTAGATTACCTTGTGTAAGTTGACGAGGGTGAAGGTTTATTGATTTAATGGCATACCTGCACCAAGATGACTACTCCTAATTTGGCATTTCTAAGGACTATTCCCCCTTCGTTGGTTCCACTTTTAACCTTTATCATTTCATCCATATCACTCCATCTTATGTTCGCATCCCATTGGCTTGAAGTTGATTGACTGACTCTCGTTCTCCCCTTCCATGTATTTGTCAGCATTTGTGCTCTACTATTATATAAATGTGTTTAAGGGTTGTAATGTTGTAGTGAATCCTCAGTACAAGAACCTTTCAAGTATACTCCATGAGGCTAGTTGTCAACAGTTAGGAAGAACTACAATTGAACAATTCCTTCTCCTAAGATCCAAAAATTCCCTATTCTCTTGTTATATAATTATTAACGATAAGAAGAATAGGTAATCACTATTAGGGATATGGATGCTTGCTGACAACATGTGGTATGCCTATTTGCACTCATATACATTATTGTGGAGACTCATTCAAGGCTATCAAAACTCAATGACAACAAAGCTAAAGTTGTTCCTTCATCGATATCCAAAAGGTGTAAAACCAAGGCCAATATCATCCAATACGTTAGTCTTGTACTAAAATAAAAGAAAGAAAAAGAAAAAGTGTAATAAAGGGAATTATTACTAATAGGATAAAGGGAAAGGTACCTCATAAAACACTCCTTCTATGTTGACACATGCTACTATTGTTCAATTGATTGGTGTAGATCACAAATAACTTCCTGAACCCATGACCTTGAGTTAGACAATCTATTAAATCCAAGACACTTCCTAAACGTCTTATGACCACCCCAAAGAAGAACTAATTCTTTGGTAAATACTTTGATATATTTGCATGGTACTAGTATGTTCTTAGATCATTAATCCGATGAACTTGTTTGAAAATACTTATGGGGTATACCATCATGATTTCATGAATATGCTATATGATGACTCACACTTAAACAATTAAATGAATTATATCTATTATGTACATTGGTTTTGTAGATGTACTCTACTACTGTTCCACTTAGGACACTACTTAGTATAAGTACAACATCATATAATATTTTTAGACATACAAAGACATCATCATGCCTACCTCATAGATTTGGTGGATTTAGTAGATGTCGGTCATGTTTTCGCCTAATACCCACCTCAGGTCACATGTTAGAAATATTCAAGCCACTGGGTGATACCTTGGAGGAAAGTCTTGAGTCAAGTACTGTCCCCTAATCTTGACTCCTACGTTTAGGCCAGCTCCTAATGAAGCCAAGGGGGGTGGTCCCTAAAAATTACTAAGGCTCTTTAGCTTTTAGTTACGAATGTGAAAGTTATTTAGTAGCTTGAAATGATCACTGAAACAAGACTTTGTAAAATAGAAATTAAATCAATAGCATATAAAGAGATAACTAATCCACATATAATTCCTTTAAGCAAATTGATTATAAGATGCAAGCCAGTGCCAATGGAGTCAAATAATAATGTAGTAAAAAATGTTTTGCAAGTGTTCTTGATCAGTTTTAAATTTATTAAAAGATGAATTGATTAGAGGGAAAAGGCAATTCTCAAATCAAAAGGTATGAGGAATATGTTTGTATTTATTGCATACTTTTCCCGCAAATGGAAAAAATCGAGACACCGTATTTTTGTCTCTCAAGGAAAGTAAATTCCAAAATGTGAGACTAATTAACTAGACACTTAGCTCCCTTTCTAATTTGTCCAGATGGTCAAGAAAAGCCAGCAATGAAGTAGAGCATACAGGACCATTAAATCGGGTTTGTTAATTTAACTTGAAAAGAAATCAAAAGTAAATGTGAACTAATTAATCCTAAAGATGATAATAAATTCTCCCTTACTCAAGCAAGCTCTTTTGGTACTTCGGGAATGCATAATGATGGGTTTGTTACTGAAACTTGAAGATGAAAATATTTGAATTTTTTGAACATTGAAAATGAAAAAGTATATTTCTTGTAAGTGTGTGTGAATGTATTTAAGGAAACAAAATAAACTATTGGAGAAAATCACACCATGAAAGGGAAGTTGTGAATCCCCCCAGGGGGGATGGAGTGTGGGCGTTGTGTAGTCCACTTGCTTTCTTTATTATGGATTGTTACAATTATTTAGAGAAAGCCTCTTTATCCTTATAAACTTGGATGAAAGAGGTGTTTGAGGGGTTCTATGGAGCCTTTGATTTCCCAATTTGTCCAAAAAACTGCCAAAGGTCCTCTTTACTTGCTTGTCAAAACACAAAAAACCAGTAAATTAACTTAGTATAGAAATTCCCAAAATCACTTTGAAAGTGACTTGGTCAAGGTTAGAAAATGACTAAACTTTTTCTAAGTTAAATTGGATCTAAGAAAGCAAGTAACTAAGAGAAATGGGCTTGTGAAACACATTCTCTTAGGATCTTGACTTGCCTTTAAAGGGAAGCCAATAAGAAGCATTGAATTGCTTGGATCTAACTTTGAACTCAAGGAAACTAAATATTAAACAAGCCTTAAGATATGTTAGAAGTGGATTGTAAAAATAAAAGACACCTATGTTGGATCTACTTGCGAAAAATAAAACTTTGTAAAGCTTTAAGATCTAAGCACAATAAACTTATAAAACATATCTAAAAAATGATTCAAACTTTTAAAACAATTAGATCTAAAGGATAAGCTTGAAGTAACTACTATCCAGATAAAGCATAGTTTTAGGATCATATAAACCGAAGAGAAGTACACTTGGAACTTGGGAAATTAAGTTGTAATGGTGGTGTTGAGAAGGACTATGTCTTATTTAACAAAATATTTGGAGAATGGGCGAAGCAATCAAGATATCCCACTTGATCCAAATGAAGCACATGTAGAAATCTTCACACTTTCCAAGAGACTTATCAAATCTTTAATAAAAACTTATATTAAAGACAATAAGAGAATACATATAAACAAATAAGCATGCAAATTCTATATCTTGAACATAAATTAATTAAATGAATAAACAAAACAACTTTACTCACTCCTACCGATTATACATGGTCTTTCACAAGGCTAATACTTGAGAAGAAAAAGAAAATGAAAGAGAACTTCTACAGTTACCTTAGCAAATACACAAGACAATGCTCATCCAACTTGAGCCAAAAACACCATATAAGACCTCCAAATCCTTTTATTCATAACAATATTTAATAATAAGATTACAAATAGGAGGAGAGGTTTCACATTCCATGTTCAACAATGGAGAATAACCTTGCTTTTATAGCTAAAGAGAGGCCCAAGGGGGTGCATCAGTTAACTGGAGAAGACAAAGGCGATTTGAGAGAATAATGGGATTGGTTCGAGTTTGATTGATAGTTAACTCAAGAGGGAGGTGAAACCACACAAGAGATGCACCCCCTCTACGTTTGGGATTAACTCCTATCCCATCAAGATATGCCAAGAAGGAAATGCGCCACCCTCATGGAGATATGTGCCCCCTCCTTCTTGAGTTAGCTGAACACATCTTAGATCTTAATTCAACCACCAAATTTGAAGTTCAATTAACTTGGAATTGATCCTCAATTAATCTTCCACCAATTGATCTTCGATTTAGGAAGTGACTTTTTTGTCTTTTTGGCCATTTTCAAGAGAAAATTAATTTAAGTGATAAATAATCACTTAAAATAATCTCAAAGTGGGTTTACAGGTATAGTGGGTTCTATGAATTAGAAAACGAGAACCCCCATGGATAATTCCATCTCCTAACCACACTTTTATTACATTTTTAAAATTTTCAATTAAACTATTAAGAATTTCACACATTTTACGAGAAAAAAATTATTTGCAGAAATTTAAAAAAACTATGGGGAACTTAGTTCATGTTCATATGACTCTAAAATGTTGAATAGCATGGTAATATATATAGAAACCTATACCTTAATAAACTCCTAAGGCCTAACAACCAAGACAATTACTCTAGCTTTGGAGGTTTGAGTGAAAAACTTGGAAATTATGTCACTGAAAAACAACCTATAATTAACAAGAAAAAAAAAACACTCTAGAGTAATGTCTTAATGACTAAGTCTAAGATAGCCAAGTCTGTTACAAAAATTCATCATGCTACGCCAACTTATTACAACTTCCCCAAGGGGTATGAACATGAAAAATTAAAAAAGGGCCAAAATTGGCCTGAAAGGACTTCTGAACTTTCGCATATGAACAAGTACACTTGTTCAATCTTTGTCAGCTCGCTTGAAATCCTACTAAGTACAACTTAGTCAGTAATAGGACCAGTTCCATTTGTAGATAAATTCGTCAATGAGGGACACATTTGTCCATATTTTGTTGTCAATGGAATTTGTGCATTCTAAGCACATATTTGGATACCCATTTGGCCATTTATCTATGTATATGCCACCCAATTGGTCACTACTACCATAGAGAAATCAATTTTCTAGCGTGATGGACTCTCTGCATAGTGTTTTGTTGTCAGACTTTCATGATCATGCATGGTTTTCATGCACATGTTATATTTCAAATCTATTGATAGATTTGGATACCCATTTGGCTCTTTATCATCCTGGTGAGTCAGAATGTAGAATGTTCCTCCAAATTACTCAGTTTGACGATGTTTCACTTTTTTTTTTAGCAATTTGACTTGGTCAATGTAGCAAAGTAGCAGTTCAAATACATATGCCAACATCTGTTAGCAATGATCTTGTCTTCGAGAGTCATTGCGATCATTTTCCCCTTGGTGTCATGTCAATTATTGATTAATTAGATTTTAATTAAAACTTTTCCTAAGTTTGATTTGCATTAGTATGATTAGATATATAGAGGCATTTTCAAGATGATCTGAATAGAGGCATGGACACATATGGTCTTCAAAGGATGTTTGGAATCATCACAAGAAGTTTCCCCTTTTAGTTCACATGGATACATACATTTTTGAGATAATGGCATTTAATTGAAACATGTCCCTAAGCTTTAATTGAAAAATGCCTAAGTATGATTTAATTAATAATTACACCATGTTAAGAAATTCTTAGTTATGATCTGGCATGATGAGTCACTCTTGGGGATTATATGGAGGATTTCTAGAGGCTTATAGGTGATCAATGGGTTTCTTTGGTGACTTGGCACTCTCATAAGCATGTGTCATCTACTTGGAGCGAACTCATGAGATGGTTGACATTTGGCATATATTACTCATTTATTCACATGTATGAATGAGATATTCATCCCAGGAAGGTGCAATTAGCTCCTTCCCACCTAGAACATGGTTGACCAAATTGGTAGAGTTCACTTGGCTAGGAGGGTGCACTTGTCTTGGGAAGGCACACTTTCTAGTGGAGTTTGTGGTTTTTGCATATGGTTTTGTACACCACACGGTTTTAGCATATGGTTTTGTACACCACACGATTTTTGCTTATGCTTTTGGAGATAACACATGGAATTTGAACATGGTTTTATACTCAAGGTTTTATACCACCCATACTCATTGTATTGAGACTCTCCTTATGTTATAAAAGGATAAGATCTCCTCATTTATAAGGGTCTGATTCTTGGAGCTAAGAAACTTGTAACTCTTGGAACACTTGGAATAGAAGAGAGTTAATTTTTATTTTTGTGCCTTTTCTCTTCATTGTGGTTTTTCTGATGTGATATTGGGTTTTGCTGCTCATAGTGGAAGGATTCCCTTCACAAGGGTTTTAGGTAATGAACTTGGTTGTTTTGGTTAAGTAAAAGAAAGTATGCAATTGTTTAATCATCTCCTTGCTTTGATTATGTGAGTATTGTTGTATGTGTGGATAGTCTAATAAATCTCCTTCATCTTCATATTTCTACATAATATTTCTTAACCATTTGTTAACCCTCTTGACGCATAGTATACTCTAGGATTTGGATGTGTGTATTTGTGAAATTCAGTCACAACAATCTTGAGACTAAAGCAGATCTTACAGAACATTCAAGACAATTTTACACATGAAATGACATTAACAGTACTGCAATAGGAGGTTGCAGTTGTATATTATCAATAAAATCAATAAAGAGAGATGATACAATGTCATACAACTTGCATTAATGCAAGGCAATTCGAATTGGATAGATGAGAGTAGCTTAACTTTTCATTAGACACACTAAACACACAAGTTAACCACTAATCAAGACATGATTGACTCTAACTGAGTCCTAACTGAATCAGAGTGCAATAATGCCTAATTCTAACTCAATAGAACTCAACTGCATGTCAATCAGTAGGTGGGGGCGCATCTCTAACTCAAGTCAGCTCCGATGAAGTGAACTGAACTGAAACTAGTCACCAGATGTTGTTGGAGGCGCTTTAATTCACTCCAGTTAACCCAAATCAGCCCAAAATATCCAAATGGATGAGGAAGGCGCTTTTCCAACTCAACTTAACTGATTGTTAGGTGAAACAACATTTAGTTAGCTAATTGGTGCACTTATGACAAGCATATCACCCCAGAATTTCTCCTTGATTGAAGGAGGAAGCATAGTTAGCCTCCCTGATTATAGGAGAATGCTTAGTTGGCCTCCCTGATTGAAGGAGGGCATGGGTGTGTTGATGCTAATGTCAAAAGTGTGCTGGTGTGCTGATGCTAATGTAAATTTGAGCCAATAAACTTAGGATAGTGGATAATTAGGCCAAATTGACCAAATAGGTGTGTGGGTTGGATAATGACTCCAAAACCCCCCCTTAAGCTATACTCATGTGGAGGAGTAAAAATAAAATGCTAGGGCCCCAACAACAAAGGCCATAGGTCACCTTGTACAAAAAAATTAACTCTAAAATGCTCAAATAAAATGCTAAGTGAGGAAAGAGGGAAACCCCCCCCCCCTGAATCTGAAAACTGAAGAAGTAACTTCATTCACCCTAATGAAATCACCCCCAACAGTGAACAGGAGGTAAGTGAACTTTTTCTCAGTAAATTTCTTGGTGAAAATATCTGCAATCTGCTCATCTGTAGGGCAGTATTGCAGAAAAGTTGTCCTGTCATGCACCAACTCCCTGATGTAGTGCATGTGGATCTCAACATGTTTGGTCCTCTGTCGCTGAACTAGATCTGTTGAAATCTTAATAGCACTTTGGTTGTCACAAAATATGACTGTGGAAAAAGTACTACCAATATCAAACTCTGACAGAATGCCTTGCAACCAAACTTCTTGGATGCAAGCATTCACTGCTCCCCTGTACTCGGCCTCTGCTGAAGACAATGCAATGGAAGCCTACTTTTTTCTAGACTAGCAAATTGGTCCACCACCAAACATAAACACATACCCAAAAGTAGAATTCCGATCTATGGAATCTCCTTCCCAATCTGAATTTGTATAACCGACCAACTCTAGCTCAGGATCTGTAGCATAGTGAATGCTGTAGGATCTTGTGCCCTGAATGTACTGAAGGATCCTCTTGGATTCTTTCAAATGGAGCTCATGAGGCTGTTGCATGTATCTTGATACAAAATTCAAGGCATAACAAATATTAGGTTGTGAATGTGTCAAGTATAGAAAGCTTCCGATCAACTGGCGGTAAATTGTGTAATCCATGGGTGGAGTGGATTTTCTCTCTTCAAGGTTGATCCCAAAGAGGAAAGGAAACGGTGCAGCCTTGAAATTAGCCATGTTAAAATTAATTAATAGGTCTGCAATATATTTTTACTGAATTACCATTATCCCATCAAATTCTTGTGAGATTTCAAGCTTAAGAAACTGTCTCAGCAGGCCCAAATCGCTTATTTCAAATGCATCATGAAGAGCGGTTTTTATAAAGGAAATCAAAGCAAGTGTGCTTCCTTTTATCAAAATATCATCAACATATAATACTATGATCATAATATTACCATGATGCTGCTAAAAAATATATTAGTATCAGATTTGCATCTCTGGAAGTTTTGTGAGAGCACAAAGGCATCTATTTTGGCATACCAAGATCTTGGGGCTTGTTTCAACCCATATAATGATTTTTGCAAATTACATACCAATGAAGGATCTGATGTATACCCTTCGGGATGCTTCATGTATATCTCCTCATCCAGGTCTCCATGAAGAAAAACTATCTTGACATCCATGTGATGCACCTCCTAGTGCTTGGATGCGGCAATGGCCAAAACTAGCCTTATGGAGTCCATCTTTGACATCGGTGAAAAGGTCTCATGATACTCCACTAATTGGACCTGGGAGTGCCCTTTTGAAACCAGAAATTATTTTTATTTTTAGGTTGTTCCATATACATCAACCTTTGTCCAATAAACCCACTTGCATTGAACTAATTTCCACCCAGGTGGAAGGGAAACTAGCTCCCAAGTTGCATTTTTTTCGAAGAGAATTGAACTCTTCATCCATAGCAGCTTTCCATCTCGGATATTTCCGAGCATGGTAGTAGGACTTTGGATCTGAACCAATCATTAAATAAAAGGTCTCATATAGCAATGAATCATGAAATGAAAGAGAAATACCTACTCTTTGAAAATCAGACCGGGTTCTTCTTGGATCAACAGGATTTCCAATGTTTGTCCTGGTGGAAGAAAGTGTCTTTTTGGCCCAAGTTGGGAGATGGGTGGAAACATCAGAATATAATTATGAACCTGATATATGTTTCTCACTAATATTAGACATCATATCTGCAATATCAGAGCCTTCACTCCCAATTTCATCATCCAAATGATCAGCAGAATAGGAGGGAATTTCAGCAGTTTTCTCCTTGACTAGTTCTACCTCTTGGAGAGGTTCTTCAAATCAGACACTTCTCTCAATGAATATCTGTTTGGTTCTGATATTCAGAAGTTTGAATCCCTTATATTATTCTAGATATCCAATGAACAAACATTCAATACTTTGCGGTTACAAATATTTCCTCTTGTTAAGTGGAGTTCGAGCCCATGCAGTGGACCCAAAAACCTTGAAATTTGACATATGTGGCTTGTGTCGAAAATAGGCTTCGAAAGGAGTCTTTCCTTTCAAGGAAGAGTGAGGGAATATGTTCTGAATGTGTACAACAACATTCATAGCCTCAGCCCATAGGTTTGCAGCTAAACCTTTGGCTTCCAGCATGTAAGTAGTCATCTCTTTGGGGGCCTGGTTTTTCCTTTCCTTTACACCATTTTGCTGCGGTGGGTAGGAAATGGAGTGTTGGATTTGAATCCCATTGTCAGCACATATTTGCAGCAATTCATACTTGATATACTCCACTCCATTATCATATCCGAGAGACTTTTTCTTCCTCCCAGAGGCATTCTCAACCAATTCTTTAAACTCAATGAATCTTTCCAACACTTCAGATTTTTTCTATAGGAAGAAAAGCCAAGTGTATCTAGAATAGTCATCGATGACGGTTAGTACATACCATGAACCACTCATGGATGTTGTAGGCATGGGTCCACTGATATCATAATGAATCAGCCCCAAAATACTCTTTGCACGGCTTGCCTTTCCCCGATCAAACTTGTGCTTGGGGTGTTTTCCGACAATGCAACCTTTGCGAATTCCATTGGAAGTTTTGATGGCTGAGAGGCCTTCAACCATGGAATGTTTATGAAGTTGCTACAAGTATTTGAATTTTAAATGACCAAATCTCTCATGCCATAGCCTAATGACCTCATTCCCATGAGTCAGAAGAGAGGTGGGCTTTGCATCTGCCACAAACTTGGAAAACTCATAGGCCTTAGCATGATGGTTTGCTATGCTTGTTGCAACGCATTTCCTGGATGCAATCTCTGTGATTTCAACATCATTAGAGCTAAAAGTCACTCTATTGGGCACTCTGATGTGTGTCATTTGATAAAAACTCAACATATTGGAGGACAAGGAGGGTACATACAGAACATAAAAAAGACTGCCACGTTCAAATTTTACAGTACCTTTTCCTTTCGAAATGATCTGAGAATCATCTCCCATGTGGACGGGAATGCTTTTGTCGGAGTCCAAGGATGAGAAGGATTCTTTGCTTTCCATCATGTGATTCAAAGCACCAGAGTCTATGAGGAGAGCTCTAGGCTTTGAAGTGCTTTCCATGAGGGCATGTCCCCTTTCTGGATGGATGTCCCGATCATGATTATCTATCTTCTGAACACTCTCTAGAATATTGATATTGTTCCTCTCAAGGAGAAGAGTCATCTAATCAAGATTTTTCTTCAGGCATGCATGTTCAGGGTGAAATCCCTTCCCATAATAAGGACACTTGACTCTTTATTTTCCTTGGTTTCCTTTATTCTTGTGCTTCTTTGAGCCACAAGGATTTTCTTGCTGCTGGTTCTTCTCCTTTGGCTTCGGAGCATCAAACTTAGTCTGCTTATTTTTCTTTCCTTTACCCTTCGTATCTTTGGGCCCCGAAGCAAACAGTGCTTGATCTTTGGAGGATTTGATCATCCCCATCTACACAAGCTTGTCATGCTCGTTTGTGAGGGACTCAATGAAGGCATTGAGAGAAGGCATTTTCCAATTTGGGGTTGTTAAATTCTCGATATGGAATGTGGAAACAAATATTGAGTAATCTGGTCCAATTTTGGAAAAAATGGAGAGAATGAGATGATCATCTTCTTTCTCCACATTACACTGCTTCAACTGGAGCACTAGGTGCGTGCATTTGGTGAAGAATTCATTGAGAGTTTCGAAATTACCGGGGTGAAGAGAAATCAGCTCATTCTCTAGCTGATAAATCCTCATCTCATCTTGCTTCTCAAAGAGATCAACAAGTTTATCCCAAATCTCCTTCGGACTCTTCAAACCAATGACATGGAAATGAATATATTTGGAAATCGACAAACACAAAAACCCAAAAGATTCATCCATCTTGTTCCAGTATCTAGATTTGTCGACAATGTGGTTTGACTCCACCTCTGTGTCCATTATGACTTTGTGAGTCCCCTGGCACACAATTGGATCTCCATGTCTCCCTTCCATTAGTGGTAATTGAAAGGAGTAAGAGGATCCACATAAGAAGCAAACATCTTTTTGTTGTAGTGAATGCAGTAGAAATCTTCCAAAAAAACCTGCAAAAACACAAAAAGGGCATCGTAAGGTCGAACAACCTGCACATTTTTCAGGTTTTCATCACACCCATCTTAGTCAATCAAGAAATCTTGATCAACAATTCATTTTCTTAGGACTTATGTGTTAAACCTTCGGCTTCTGGTGCAGTGCTGGAATTTTTGAGATTTTTGCTCAAATTGCATGCTAGATCTGTCAAAAATCTTGTTTTTGAGAAGAGGAGCTTCGTCCCGCCATGGCTTTGATACCATGGGAAATTTAGTCACAAAAATCTTGAGACTAAAGTAGATCTTACAGAATATTCAAGACAATTTTACACATGAAATGACACTAACAGTGCTGCAATAGGAGGTTGGAGTTGTATATTATCAATAAAATCAATAAAGAGAGATGATACAATGTCATACAACTTGCATGAATGCAAGGAAATTTGAATTCCATGAAGGTCATTTGAATTGGATAGATGAGAGTAGCTTAACTGTCCATTAGCCACACTAAACACACCAGTTAACTACTAATTAAGACATGATTGACTCTATTTGAGTCCTAAATGAATTAGAGTGCAATAATGACTGAGCCTAACTGAATAAAACTCAGCTACATGTCAATCTATAGGTGGGGGCACATCTCTAACTCAAGTAAGCTCCGATGAAGTGAAATGAACCGAAACTAGTCACCAGAATTTGATGGAGGTGCCTTAATTCACTCTAGTTAACCCAATTTAGCCCAAAATAGCCAAATGGATGAGGAAGGCGCTTTTCCAACTCAGCTTAACTAATTTTTAGGTGAACAACATTCATTTAGCTAATTGGTGCACTTATGACAAGCAGATCACCCCAGAATAGCTCCCTGATTGAAGGAGGAATCCTAGTTAGCCTCCCTAATTGAAGGAGAAGGCCTAGTTGGCCTCCCTAATTGAAGGAGGGCATGGGTGTGTTGATGCTAATGTAAGGAGTGTGCTGGTGTGCTGATGCTGATGTTAATTCGAGTCAATAAACTTAGGATAGTGGGTAATTAGGCCAAAATTGACCAAATAGGTGTGTGGGTTGGATAACAACTCCAACAGTATTCTCCTTGTTCATTGTAGGTTTCCATCAAAGGTTGCAGCAAAGAAAAATCAAAGTCTAGAGCTAGCAAAAAAGGGATTGTTCTTTTGAAACTTCTCAACTCCCTTAGAGACCACTTAGACTCCATAAGCCCCAAACATACACAAGACAATAATATTCTTTATATTTATCTTGTATTGTAAGATCTCCAAAGCTAATCCCACTTCTTAATTCCCACTTCTAATTCCATAAACATATACTTTGCAACCAAAAGGAAAAGATAAGCCTTGAGAGAACTTCTTGGGAATGATTTTAGCTTCCTCCGTTGTACTTAAGCACAATATCTAACTAAGGAGAAGCTAAGAAAAATTCATAAACACACAAGAAGATAAAATCAACCCTAAATATCTCAGAAACACTCACTCATGGTTACTTATCTTATGGTTTACTTGATTATTTGATTACTTAGTATGTGGATGATAATTTTTTACTTCAATTTACTAGTATTTAACTTGTCTTTATGATTTATTTGCTACTACATTTTAATTTCCAACAAGTTTATGAAGTGTGTAGGATTGTAATTTATTGTTCAAATTCTTTTTCAGCTTGTTGCTATTTTGTTTATTATTATATTTTATTCCAGCAAATCTATTAAGTGGTGAATGCTCTTTAAAATATACTGACATTGTGTAATTCTGATTTGGGCAACTTATTGTAGCATTTGGTATTTGATCTCATCAAACTTTACATGTTTATTATTGTTGGTAACTAATCTAAATAATTCAAATAACTCAATGCCTAAAGTTTCAATTACTTTTAACTCAAGATGAAGAGGAGCTTAGTCTTAGCCAACAATTGCCTCTTTACAAGAGAGGAAGATCTAAAGGAGATAACCTTTGAATAACTCTCATTTTTTTAAAGTGATTCGATTCTCATAAGAAAAACTTCAAGTACCTTGAGAATATAGAATCTATAAGACTTGTATTAATCTTATCACTTTGATATTGGCCATGAACATCTTGTGTTTCATATTACACTTGGGTAACTTCATCATATTTCTAAAATCTAAGTTGTACTATTTGATCAATTTGATCTTGTTGATGCTCTTCATTTCATAACAAGTGTTGTACTTGATGCAAATTTAATTGTTTATGGTATATTGTTATTAATTCAATGTGTCAAATGGTTCTTTAGTTACATCTTCTGATTACTTAGCTTATTGAATTTTTATCCTTCAAACTCCATAAACTTATCATTGGATCCTTGCTAGGACATCATACCATCTTTATCCTATCCTAACTAAGGAACTTGACTTCAACTCCTAACATTTCCTAAGTATCCATTGTTGTTCCAACCCATAAATTAGCTAGTCCAAGCTATCTCACATTGCATTGTCTTCTTTAAGCATGCACATGGAGATCTCTAGTTAATACTTTGGAAAGTCTGGTTGGGGACGCCTCAAGTGGTTAGTCTAGATTTCCCTTAGGAAATTTAGGAGACTTAAAAAGAGGATTTCCCTAGGCAGTGACATGTTGGAGGAAAATCCTAAGGCTATGCAAGTTTGGTACTGAGTCTTCCTTACTCTATTTAAGTTGCAAAATCATGCATGAATAAGTCCGATGGAGAGAGGAAGCACGCATACAAAAGCACCACCGTTATCCACAAATCATTATTTCCTTAAGATACTCCTTTCGAAGGAGTTAATTTCGTGCATATTGCATGAGATAGTATATCAACTTAAGGTAGACATGATTGCAAATAATACTATGCAATGTGCATAGTACCAATACAATCATGACAATTCAAGGATGGATGCCCCCCATAATTGAGCAAGAAGGATTTAAACTCAAACATATCTAGTTTCACCATCTGGTAAGTACAAAAAAATTATGATTGTCGAGTTTGTTAAATGCCTAAATAGTTGCAACAAGAGAGCCAAGGATGTTTGTGGAAGATAGTTTTTCCACACCCAAAGGCAAATTCCTCCAAAGAAAGGAGAAGACAATCTATGGAAATCACTTTTATACTAGTAAGTGGTACAATTGGTTCTTGGAAACACAAATATTAGCAGAATAGATCCAAACCGTTTGATAGATAAGGCATCAAGTCTCCAATGAGAAAATGATGGGAATAATGGAGAGAGACAGGGTTGGAATTTGACAGGAAAAATGCCCGTCACAAGGTGTTTTTCATGTCAAATACGGTTACATGTTTTTATAAATCGTCTCGCTCAATGGGTAAATAATTTTCCTAAACGTATTTTTGAAGTTTGATTATTTTTGTAAATCGTCATAAATTTTTATTTATGGTTGATAATCACGATTAATGTATGGACTTGGATGTTGTTTTCGAAGGATTAAGTGTAACATTTAGGGTAGTAGTTATAATTGTATGGACATGATTGGAATAGTTGGTTGTTTAATTACTTATAGTCTTAATATATATGTGTGATATTCATTAAACAAGTTCGTGAAATAATTTTATCGTGACAATTATTCATAACCAAAATTATAAATTAATAGTCTATTCACATTTAGATCATTTAGATTCTGACAAATTAGATGTGTTAAAAAATTTCATAAAAAATCTAATTTATTAATTTAAGCCTGCACAATCTGAGCTTCTCTAGCAAAGCAATAAGAGTTCTAAGTCGTCTTGATTTGTAGTTGTGTCTCCCAATCGGCATCATGAAGTTTTGTTGGCCGAATATTAAAGCCAAGGGGAACATTGTAGGTGTTATTCGTGACTCTAAACGTTAGACGGGAGATTTCACGCGTGGAGAGTAATTTACACTAATGCAGGGGCTTCTAGCCTTGTTTTGGGAAAAAAATTTATTGACATAAGGTAATCTCTTTAATAAGTTTTACACAATTGAAAGGTAACTTTTTGAACAAAACGTTATATAACGGGGAAGATAAAAATTTAAAACATAAAAAAATTACTCTAAAGGGTAAAGATGAATTGAAATTTCAACCCTGAAGAGAGTGATGGCAATCTTGGAAACATTGTACTATTACTAGGGAGAATCAACAATACATAGAGCCATCTAGACAATAATGGAGCATAGTTTAAGAAAAAAATATTGCACAATATCAAGATGCTCGTGAATGATATGTTCGATTGACACTTGCTGATTATCATAGAAGAAGGGACCTATTACAAACATAATAATGCATATAAATAAATAATAGAATTAAGTAATAATTAATAATTAATATTAGTATTTAATTAAGAGTCAAAGGACACACTTCACTTTCATGGCCAGTCAATGCATATAAAGGTATACCGTCACAATAGCATTATAACCATTCATTCATTCAGTTTAAATATTTATTATATACTTGTAGAAATTATTCTATCTATATATAAAGAACATATTTGTTCTTTACATTGGTATCACAACTCAGTTTTCATGGCCCAAAATCCCTCAATTGTTTAAACTGTGTACTTCCATAGTTGTTTTATACAGTAACCACATACCATTCTATTGCTAGAAATTTAAGTCATTAATGTGCTTCCAGATCAATTTAAGTCGTGCATCTGTCAAGTTATTTCCATATAGGATGTGTGTTGTACAACTATAATTTGTACTACCACTTCCACCCTCAATATGTTGATATTTCCATACATCATCTTTTTGTTGATGTTTTGTAGCTCGAACATAGACTTTTGCATAGGTTAGGTGTCAAACATGCAGGAAGTCATCCAAATAAATCTATTTTGTAATTCACTTAATTTATAAAGTGAAAGACTTTTAATTAGGTGTTGAGTCTAATAAAGTGCATTTTAATGCATTAGTGATTTAAACTAATATCAATCGATTATTTCACCGTGAGATTAGGTTATTGGTATATTAGGGTTTCAACTAAAATTTAAAAGTAGTAGAGGAAAAAAGACACAATCAATCTTCACGAAGGCAGTTTTTTTCTAAAGGTGAAGAGGCTGAGAGAGGAAAAACAAGGAATCAAGGGAGAAAATTGATTTGTAGTGTTAGTAGGTGAAAGGACAGGGCAACAACAACAACTTTGTACAATCGCACAAAATTTTGTACAACCATACAAATCGGTATAGTCGTATGGACACACTGTACATGATGTACTATTGTGCGAATAGATATAGGTGCAGTATTTTCTCAGACCCGATTTTTGTTTTTCCATACCAACAAGCTTAAAACCTCAGTTTCGTGACGTCCTTGTAAGTGTTGAAGCATTAATGATAAATTGATTTAAAGGACATATTTCTTGTGTACTTATTTCCATTGTTTGTATTTTTAAATCATCAGTGTGATTGATGCATGCCTAGATTTTTAATTTTGTTATTGAGTAAATTTCGGATTTGATTTATGACAAGGAGTTAGTAAATACATCCATGACCAACTTTCTACAGTTGGGGAGAAGATTTAGGACAAGGACTTAGTAAATAGGGCATTAAATGGGTTCCCACCAGAATGGGGAAATTTTGTCTAGGTATTTGTGCTCAAGAGAATATTCCCAATTACGAAAGACTATGGGATGACTATATCTAGGAAGAGACTCAAACAGGGTCAACAAACAAGGAGGTGATAGTGACCATGACCTCATTGGTCAAGCAAAGAAGGGAAAAGGTAAACGACTCAAAAAGGGTAAGGTGAAGGGTGAGGAGTCGACCTTGCAGCCAAGGAAGATGGACTTGAGTAAAATCAAGTGCTTCAAATGTCATAAGAACGACCACTATGCATCATAGTGTCCATAAAAAAGAAGGGTAAAGGGAAGCAGTAGCACCAAGTAGCAGCCTCAGCTGAAACTCAGATGAGCAATTTTTCCTCGAAGTTCGAGAAAGGTTTCTCAATGGTATCTTTCCTCTCTTCCAACGTAGTTCCCAAGAACACATGGTATGTGGAAAGTGGAGCATCTAGGAATATGACATTGTCCCGAGATTTAAGTGTAGAAGAGCACAACTCTAGAGCTCAGGTTGAGCTTGGTGATGGTGTCAAGTATCCACTAGCAAGAGTTGGTACCATTCCTTTGCAACTCCATTCAAGTAACTCTTTAGACATTGACAATGTGTTATTTGTTTTAGGTATCAAGAAGAATTTTCTTTCAGTTTTGGTCATGGAAGATAAGGGATTTGCAGTAGAGTTCAAGAACAAGCAAGTCCTCATTGGACCGAAGGAGCCTAGCCCGAGATCAACTCAGGTGATTGGGATTAGAGAAGGAAACTTATTCAAGTTACAGGGTGAAATTTTTCGAGCCCTAGTTCATAGCACATGTGTGAGTTATGGCATAAGAGGATGGGGCACTTGCATCATCAAGTGTTGCCTATTATGAGGGATATTGTCACAAGTCTTTCAGAGTTCACCATTGTGCAACAAGGTATATGCAGAGGATGCACGTTTCACAAGCATGCTAAGGATAATTTTCCAAACAGCCAACATAGATCTAAGGGGATCCTAGATCTAGTGCATTCATATGTGTTTGGATCGATGTCATTAGCATCAATCACAAGAAAAATGTACTATGTTTCTTTCATTGATGACTTCTCTCGCAAAATGTGGATCTACTTCTTGAAGACCAAGGATGGAGTCTTCACTAGGTTTCAAGAGTTTAAGGCTCTTATGGAGAACTGGACAAGAAGATCAAGGTTTTGATATTGGACAATGGGGGAGAGTATACCTCCAACGATTTCGAGGATTTCTGCAAGGATGCAAGAATCAAGAGGGAGTGCAATGTTCTTTACACCCCACAAAAGAACGGGGTTGCAAAGTGGAAGAACCGATCGATCATAGGGGATGTTAAGGCCTCATATATGACCAAGATTTGTCGATGCTTTTATGAGAATTAGCATGCAATGAAGCAGTATACATCCATAGCAGGTGCCCTCATAGGGTTTTGGGGGACATGATACCAAAGGAGGAATTCATTGGTGTGAAGCCGAAGGTGAGTCATTTCCACATCGTTGGATGTCCAGTTTACATCCATATACTAGTGGTGAAGAGGACCAAGACGAAGCCTTCAAACATAAGGGTTTATTTTTTAGCTACAATGAGAATTTAAAGGATTACAAGATCTATATTCTAGGAGAGAGAAAGGCAATTGTAAAAAAAGATGAAAAGTTCGAGGAAGACTTTGCATCTAGGAAGTCTCATGAGCCATTACCAGTCACATAGGATGAGGAGCAAAAAGCTCTGAAGGTTAAGCTAAGGTCATCGGTGACGACCAATTCTATCAAGAGACCTCAATGGTTCACTCAAACATTGAGGGATTCTCAAGATCAAGTTGAGACTCCTAGGAGCACTTTTAGGGAGAGTAGACCTCCAAAGTTTCTGAACTATATGGCATTGATGAGAAATAACATAGATTCTAAGCCTTTTGGTTTTTAGGAGGCAGCGGACCAGGAGGTCTGGAGGGATTCCATGATGAAGTACACCTCCATCACGAAGAATGATGTTTGGTACATTGTTCCTAGACCATAGGGGAAACCAGTGGTGACTTCTAGATGGCTCTTCAAGATCAAGGATGTAGCAGATGGTAGCATAGAGAAGTAAAAAGTGAGATTCATGGCGAGAGGAGTCTCATAGAAAGAGCGAGTGGATTATGAGGAGACCTTTGGTCCAGTCGCCATGTACACTTCTATTAGAGCAGTGATGTCTTTAGTCTCCATTATGGGATGGAGGATACATTAAATGGATGTGAAGACAACTTTCCTCAATGGGATAATTGAGGAAGTGTACACCAAGCAGCGTTGAGGCTTTGAAGTTAATGGGAAGTTGTCCCATGTGTGTAGGCTAAAAAAGGCCTTGTATGGACTCAAGCAAGCGCCGAGAGCATGGTATTCTAGGATCATTGGATACCTCCAGAGCATGGGATTTACCAAAATTGAAGCAGATCCAAACCTATATTTCATATTAGTTGAGGTAGATCTGCTCATTTTGGTGTTGTATGTAGATGACATGTTCCTCACATGTTCATAGAAGCTCATTGCAGAGTGCAAGGAAGATATGGAAGTTGTGATCAAGATGAAGGACATTGGATTGATGCATTACTTCTTGGGGTTGGAGGTTTGGCAGAGACCAGGTGATATTTTCCTTAGGCAAGGTAAGTATGTCGTTGAGATCCTGAAGAGATTCTGGATGGGGGACTTAGGCCCATGGACACTCTTATGATCACTAATCTGAAGAAGGTCACTACTTCATATTTAGATATGGTGGGCCCCATGTTATACAAGAAGCTAACAGGTTCCTTGATGTATCTAGTCAACACTAATCCAAAAATATGTTTTGTAGTGAACACCTTGAGCCAGTTCATGGTTGAGCCGAGATAAGAACATTGGGTAGTAGCAAAAATTGTGTTTGTATACTTGAGGGGAATAATAGAGTATGGAATGAGATATTTTGGAGATGGTGAAGTGAAGTTGCATGGGCATACAAACTCAGATTGGGAAAGCATTGCATCAGGAAAGAAGAGAACCTCAATATGTTGCTTTAGGTTGGGATCAAAGACGATATCCTAGTTCAGTCGGAAACATACTTTCGTGAAACTCAGTTCAACAAAGGAAAAGTACATGGCATAGGGAATGATTAGTTGTGAAGCCATATTAATTTGAAGTTGATAGTATGTTTATTTGATTGGGAGTTGGATCCCATCGTGATTTAATATGATCATCAGAGTTCTATCGAAATCTAAGAATCACGTTTTTCATGACAAATCCAAGCATATTGAGATTATGTATCACTTCATTCAAGATAGGAATCAGAAGGGAGTAGTGAAGCTCCAGTATGTACCCATAGATCAACATGTTGCACATATTCTAACCAAGCCATTACAAAAAGGGAAGTTTGAAGATTTCATATACAAACTTGGATTGGTGCGAAATTCCTTCCTCGCTACAAGGGAGTGTTGATGTTTTGTAGCTCAGACAAGAAATCTTGCATAGGTTAGGTTTTAAACATGCGGGAAGTCATCCAAATAACTCTATTTTGAAATTCACTTTATTTATAAAGTGAAAGTATTTTAATTATAGATGTTGAGTCTAATAAAGTACACTCTAATGCGTTAGTGATTTAAACTAATCTCAACCATTGATCTCAACTTGAGATTAGGTTACTTGTAGATTAGGGTTTCAACGAAAGTATAAAGGCATGTCAAAGTAGAGGGAAAATACACATTCATTCTTCATGAAAGTAATTTTGTCCAAAGGCAAAGAAAGAGACTGAGAGAGAGGAAGAACGAGGCAACAGAGGAGAAAATTGTTCTGCAACTTCAACAAGTTGAAGGATAAGGTGGCAAAAACAATTATGTACAATCATACATACAAGTTCTACCATTGTGCAGACAAATCTAGGTGCAGTCTATTCTCAGGCCCATTTGTTGTTTTTCCATATAAGTAGGCTTAGAACCTCAGTTTCAAGGTGCCCTTGTAAGTTTTGGTGCATTAATGATAAACTGAATTGAAATACAAATTTCCTGTGTACTTGTTTTTGTTGTTTGTATTTCCAGCTTGTTGTTGCTGCAACTACCACCCTAAAAAAGTTTAGCATTTTTTAAAGGCCCCTTTTTTGAAGTTTAGTTTTTGTTTCTTAGGCATTTTGATTTTTGAGATCCAGCATTTATGATTTGTTTCATTAGTGGGGAAGCTTAAGAAGTGGTTTTATCCTAAATCAAGAAAAATTCTTCTGGCTGCAGCAGTGAGTGATTGTCAAAATTTGATCTGCTACAGCGGACGGTTGTTCAAGTCCGAGCCGCTATGATGGAATTTTATTTTCTTATGTGTCACCAGAACAGTTGTTCGTTCACTACAGCAGAGGTTTTCAGAAATCCACACCGCAACGACGGGTCGATTTTTGGTTTGAATGTCGGGAATGTTGTCGCTTCTTTTCATCACGCTACGACGGAAAGTTTCCAATTTTGGAGCTGCTACAACGACTAACCTTTTATTCTGCGTTGTGCTTGGTTTTTAGTTTCTTTGCTGCTACAGAGGAAAGTGTTCAAACTCTGAAGCCTGATTCTTAACTTGGTTTTCGACCCGCTGCGTCTGGTGGATGTCCATCTCTTCGCCGCAACGGCGGAAGTATCTTTCCACAAAAACCCAATCCTCACCAGACCTGCTTCGGCAGAGAAGTTCTAGTCTTGGAGCCGCTGCAGCAGCTGTCGTTCGTTTTTCCTTCTGACGTTGTTTTGACTGCCGAGCCGCAAAAGGAGTGCAGGCGTGTTGTTGGTTTTTAAGCCGATGGTGGCAGCTGGGTTGGGGTTTGTCGAGTTGTCATTGTTGGGGCTTTTCTCAAGTTGACTTATCTGAAGGCACTCGATGCGCCATGTTTTTGCGCCATAAGCATTTAAACCTTGCGCCTGTCGGTTTTAAGAGCCTTACCAACCGTATTAATTGACTTTTAATCCGTGAATGTCTATTTATACGTCGTTGGATGGGGGTTTTACCATTTTTATTTTTATGGTGATTTTTTTTAAAGCTATTAACCGCGATTTGCTATCTCGGTTGAGACTGGGCGTAATTGGTGGAGATTTCTGTTTGAAGCTCGTGTGGCGCATCTGCCCAAGCATCCATGACTACACGTCTAGCCTGTCTCCTGCCAGGTAGGTTTTTCGTATGCCTGCTGTTGATTTGTGATTTAATGTGATTTTCGAGCTGTCAACTGTTGGTTTGCTGAGAGGGGGTAGGTAGGTTTTCATTTTAGGTTTAAAAAAAGGCTCTCCCCTTGCATTTTTAGGTTTTTTCATTTCCTTTTAGGTTTTAAACTCACCCTGGCTGCATTACCTTCTCTTAGAATCTCACCAGTCTGTTTGAAGGCATTTTTCAACCACAAACCTGTTAGATCATGATGAGTCTCTAGAGGCCCGAGATTTTTTTGGGCATGGAGATTACCTGGTTCTCGTTGTTGGGAGTTCATAGAAGCTGTGTTTTCCCCGTTTCTAGCAAGCCTTTTAGGTTTTGGGTATGGTGTAGTATCTCCTGACTGCGAGAAGTTGAGCTTGGTGTTTTGAGCCTAGGGAAGCGCTCCCTGCAAACTATGAGCCCCGTAAAGTTTGTGTCGGTGGGCAGAGGAGTTTCACCTTGAGTTATTTCCCATTTTGCAAAGCCAGGAGTGTCCTAGTCAGGCTCGCCGTGTCTGAAGGTTTATGTTACCAAAGTTTGACCTCGATGAACTGAAGGTTTTTTTTCCTGTCCTGATGGGTGAGAATGGCGGGGTAAGGCAGAGTACTAGTGTTGTTTCTTAAAACTATTTTCCTAGCATATCATAACATTTATTTTTTTCCTCATTCGAATGCATAAGCATGTTTAATGATGTAATTGCTGAAACAATTTTTATGTTATTGCAGTCATAGCTCATGCCGGACAACATCACAAAGAAAGGGAAAAAGAAGGCAAATATCGTAGAGTATGACTTAGATACAGAAGGCTCACCCACACCAAGGGTAGAATCAATATGTGAAGATACAAAGCCACTAACAAGAGCGGAAACCAAATTTAAATGGGGCCAAATCTACCATATGCTTATAATAAAAAGAGTTCCGAAGGGAGGGTTGGAAGACCTAGCCCTATATGACAACATACTAAGGTCTAGGATCACCAAGGCATCTACCACTAGAGATGTTTCTTTGCATAGAAGTTATCGGTTGGATTCTTCCCAGAGTGGATGTAGCAGGGATGATAATGAACAATGTGGAGGACCAAGGATTTGCATCCTTCACACTAGCGTTTATTGCAAAATCATACAACCTACCTCCCTTAAAAATTATTCTGACAATCGAATGGGTAAAAAATTTAAAATTTGATTACATCGGTACAACAAAGATGATGGTAGAAGAAAGGAAGACATTCAGAAACAAGCAATCCGGTGAATATGAAACTGCTAATTTGCGTACCCCGTACAGAATGGTAGTGCTGATGCTGAACAGGATTTACGGCAGGGCTGATGGTAGAACTTACAAGTTTGGATGGATCCCACTGATCTACTATGTGGCCATGAAAGGAACAATTTTCAACTGGGCTGATATAGTTGCCAATAGCCTATCCAATTCCATTGCTACAGCCCAAGAAGGCTTACACCAAAGGAAATCAAAATTTTACATGGGGTCTTTTATGATAGATTGCATACATTGTTTCCACCCATTTTAAAGGCTCAACTGCACATGGAAGGGAGAGAAATTCCTTGTATATGCAACTTATCAGATACTGGGGGACACAAGTACCACAATTATTATAAGTTAATATGTGAAGATTTCATGATCCCTTTATACCAGCTAATTTTCTTAGAAGAGTACAAGTGCTTATCTGAGGGAGCCCTAGAGTCAATCAAGGAATTTGGAGATTATTTCTTCTCTGAAGAAGGAACGTACCTCAGAATGTATGGGGGAACTAAAGAATCCTCATTGATGCCCATATATGCTACATATTACATAGTTCATAAGGAAGCCGTAAGACAATTTTTCTTGGATGGCTATGGAAGCCACTTATTTGATCTAAAGAAAGTTGTGTTCCCACCACTGCCTTTTTATGTAGGGAGTTACAGGTTTTCTAGAGTCAAGAGTGCTCTAGAATTTGTTAAAGAACTGGAAAACTTTCACTTCGGAGAAAAAATCTTTCACGGGAATGACTCACAGGGTAAAGTTGCAACTCATCAAGCACTCCTTAAAGTAAATTTTGAATACATTGACCATGTGGACAAGGAGGAATAAGTATACAGGAATATCTGTAGCATGACGGCCCTAAATTAGAGGCTCAAAAAGAAAACCACAAAAGTCGGAGTGGAAGCCAGTAGCAGTAGTCTCCTAGAATCAAAGGGTCAAAAAGAAGAGACTGCATGCAGATTGACAGAGGCAGCAAGAAAGCTTCTAGCTGAAGAAGCCCAGAGAGTGAAAGAAGAAGAAGAGGCTTCCAGAAAAAAAAGAAAGAGAAGGAAGAGAAAAGGAAATAAGAGGCTATCCTGGAGAAGATTACATAGTTAGAAAAAACAATAGCTCAGGAAACTCAAAATATAGGGCAGGAGATACAAGATCAGTAAAGAGCCACATAAGAGCAAAGAAAGAAAGATCAAGAGGATCTGGATGGTGAAAATCAGGGACATAGTCTTACTCGGGACAATCCGGAGAATATCCCATCCACTTCCAGCAATATACTCACTGGAGGGCATCTCCTGATGGTTGAACTAGGGTTGGTGCCATTCACCCCTTCTAAATAACATGAGGTTGCATGCTTAGAGGATGTATATTTTGACCCTAAAAGGAAAGCCATAGTGTGGAAAATTGAGAATACATTAAAGATGGGAACTCAACCTGGGATCACCACAGTGACCGAGAAGACGGTTGTGAAAAATGTAGAAGAGGATCCCAAGCAAATGGCCTCCATGGGTGTTGCAACTTCCACTACAAATGCTCATAATATTAGTAGGATCACTGAAAACATTGATCAGTATAAAGGGAAAATGGCAGAAATGAAAGAGGTTTTAAGAAAGGAGGAAATAGTAGGTCGAGAGTCTAAAAGAAAATACAAAGCTACTCTTTCATATTATGAAAAGCTTCAACAAGATTACCAAATTTTTGGGGAGGAAAGGGATAATTTGAAACAGTCAAACATGACCCTTGATAGGGAAAAGCAGAAGTTGGAGAGTAGGATAACATAAATGGAAGTTCAGAAACCAACAGTTGATCAGCAAGCAGAGGAGCATAGAGTTCGAATCACTGAGCTTGAAGCACATAACAGTTCCTTGGAATTTATCTTGAAGGGATCCAATGAGAGGAAAGTAGATATAGCACCTCTAAGAGGGAATGCTCTCTTACTTAGAAGAAAAATATATCAAGTACAGGTCAAGCTAGCGAAAGAAGCTTTCCAGATCAAGCAAGCTGAAGATCGACTGCAAGAGATCTCAATGGTGGCTACTACATTCAAGGACAGAACCCAGGAAATTGCTGAGATCCTACAAGGCTAGGTGACATGGTTATAAACAAATGCAAAGAGCCCAGAAAACACACCTAAAAATTGTCCAAAAAAGTTGTAGATCGAATATGATATTGTAAATTTCAGCAGTAGAGCTGCCGAGAGGTTGATGGAAGCAGTGGAAAAGACAACAGACAAATGTACAGAATTATTCAAGAAAATGCTTATAACGCACAACAAGTGTTTGACTCCTTCAACACAAAGGCTACAAGAATTTCCAGAGCATGAGGAACACTTAAAACAGTTGAAGGATAAGCTAAGAAGATGAGTTAAATATTTAGCTGGTTAAAGGTTTAGATGCAAAGGTGGTCAAGAGTTTAGTGGCCCAAGCAGCAGTTAGCAACTGTGTACTAGAATATTTGCTGAGAGTGACCCCTGTAAGAGTAGCAGACATAAAAGGCCAGCTGTCCAAACATGAGGTCACGGTCATATTTTTAGAGCCCACAGAGTTCGAGACAATTTCCTCAGATGCTTCAACATGGAAGAAATTTATAAGTAGTTTGACTAGGTCCACTTAAATAGTTTTGTCATATTCACACATGGATATTTGTAATATTTTGTATTTATTTTTTGAACATACTAGAGACAAACTTTATCTAACTGCAAGTTAAGGAATCCCAAAAGGCAAAAAGACCAAAGGAAATTTTGTAATATATAAATATGAATAGGTTGAATGAAAGGGGGAACTTTTCTAGCTTTGTTATGTGAACTACTTGTTGTAAGAAGAACCACTTCTTGTTATGATAAAGAGGATCAAAATTCTGCTGGATAATGAGTTGTTTAAGTTTCAAATGCATGTTGTGTATATGGCTGGATATGGAACTATTTCTGCTTTAGCTTAATACGTAAATATGTGAGATCGTTCTAACTTTTGGACTATTCTTATGTTTTGGATGATTTCATTTTATTGTTATGAATATTATGCAGAAAATGAGTAATGAAAGTTTTTACAAACACGGAGCTATCTCTATGTTATTTTTTTCTGCTGTGTTTATGTATTCCGAATTGATCAGCTATCTGTAAAATTCCTTATGCATAATGCAGTACATTACTCATATAGATAGTAATCTTGCTCCCTGGGATATGTTAGATAGGTTATTTAGTTTAGAGTAGTTGTTATTTGCTTTTTGTAATTCAGGGACAAAGGAGATAAGACGAGAGGTAAGAACCTACGCATCACATTGTGACGTCTTTGTTTCCTATTAAGTTGCACTTAATTTAGGCACTTCCATATCATTTTTATAAACATAAAAACACATAAATGGTAGACTAGGTTGTAACTAGTAAATAGAATTAAATATTTCATTTAACCTTACGTAAGTCGGGCCGTTAACTGGACGGATTCCCCATACCAAACGATAAGAGATCTAATTGGGAATGATTATTGGGGAGAATCCCTACTGTAGATGCCTGGGATTTTCCAAGCACCAACAGGTTTGGCGCTAGAAGGAGGGCCGCCAGTACATGGCTAGTCAAGGAAATCCATTTTCTCAAGATCATTTCACCAGTGATAGTTCAAAAACTAGTTTTCCTAAAGGATCCATTCCCGAAGGAAGAGTTAACCTTGAGTCAGAAGACCGAGAACACCTTTATCATGTTTCTTTTGAAGTAGTAAATGATTTAAGGAGAATTACAAGATCATATGCAAAGACGCTTGGACGATTATCGAATATTCCAGACTTACCAAGGAGACCGGCTCATAGAAGAGATCTAGTTTACACAGGAAATTTCAAAGAGTTGGTAGATTTATCTTTACAAAATATTGACCAACCTCTTAACCAATTGAGACCAGTACCCCCGTACGATTCACCTCTTCGGTCTCTGTTTCAATCTCCTCTCCAATCCCCACCCCAGTCTCCTAAACAAATCATGGCCGAAAATGTGCCTCTAAATCATAAAGCAAACCAACTTAATCCACCACCTGTACTAGCTTAAAGGGCTAGAACACCATTGAACTTGGCCCCTCCAGTCCATGCTTTTCCCCATAATCATGAAAAGCCTTTGCCTAGATTTGATCCGGGAGAAGGCATATTTGTGGATGATCACCTACAAAGTTTTTTCTTGGCCTTAGAAGATTTAGCAGTGAAACATGAGGATGTGGTATGTAGATTGTTTCCTCATACTCTCAAAGGTAAGGCAACATCATGGTATTTTGGCTTGCAGGCAAATTCAATCACAGATTGGGACACTTTCGAAAGAATGTTTAAAAACAAGTTTGGTAGCCAAAGAACTACTGCTACTCTGATGAAAGAGTTATTGGCTCTAAGAAGGGAAAAGAAAGAAAAAGTGACAGAATTTAGTCAAAGGTTTGCTCCTCACTTAAATAATTTTAGCGTGGTTATAAAACCTGCTGAAGAAACTCTGATTGAATACTACACTTCATCTCTTGGCTCTGATATAACAATGTTTCTCAAAATATCAGTAAAACCTTCCTTAGCAGAAACTTGTGAAGAAGCTAAACTTGAAAGTGTAAATAAACATTCTATGGACTTAGAGACCAGACCCTTCAATGGTAAGAAACCTCTGTTGTTGACAAGGCCCAAAGATAAGCATTCTCATGAGTTAGACAGTGTGGTCAAGATGGTACAAAAGTTATCCAACAAGATTGTTGACTTAGAGAAAGATAAAGAGGCAAATTCAGGAAGGAAGCAGTATAAACCTTTCTTCAAGAAAAGAGACGAAACTAGCCCATCTCATGTTAGGATATTTAGACACTTAGGAGTTAGTTAAGATCAACTTGTGTAATATATCCGTTAGGTAAAAGTATGTTTCTTTAGTATGCATTCGTAAATATTCTAATCCAATGGTCACGATATGTTTTAGACATAGAGTGATCCGACGGTTCAACTTCTCTTAGATCATACCTACCATTGATCCGTGGCTTAACACCCGATTGGTCTATGATCTCTATTTAAAGAGCATAGAGGGACCTTGGCTAGTTGATCGATTATGAGAAGCTCATGTAACTTTCTTTCTTTTGCATAATAAATTGCTCCAAGTAGCTATTTGGCTGGGGCAGTGGACTGTTTCCCTCTCGAGAGTTTTAACCATGTGACAAACATCGGTGTGTTGATCTGTGATCTATTTGTGTGAAGCAGTTGCTCAAGGTGTTCGGTATTTTGGGAGTACCCTATGTACTCGAACATGGTATCAGAGCTGAGGTCTTAGGTTCAATTCCCCCGAGCTACGCCGGAGGCAGGGTGTTGGAGTATCGGGTACCTCCACATGGTATAACCGCCGCACCTCTGGGAATATAAAAACAAGTGGACTAACAACCACTCTTGGTGATAGGGCCTTGTGTAGGGTTTCAAATGTTCATCAACATCTGCAGGTTTTGGTGTAACGACAAACCTTACATGGTATCAGAGCATGTGAAACAAGGGCTCACATTCTGGATGAAAAACAGAAAGCATTGCAGCCTAAAAGTGAAAAGTGCATATTTGTTGGATATTCAGAAGATGTAAAAGGTTATAGACTTCTTCAGCCACATTCTCATGATATAGTCATTAGAAGAGATGTTAAATTTGATGAAAATCTCTTGGCCTGCGAGCCTAACTTGGCGGGTGTGCCATCTTTGGCTTGCGATCCTGATTCGTCGATTGTGCCTTCTTCATCTTCTTCTTCCAACTTCCTTGATAGGTTCCCAACTCCAGTTTCTGATGATGACAGTAAGGATGAAAATCCACCTCCGCCTGCTCATATTCCTCAAAGTGCACCAGCACCAATGCTTCCTCGATGGGTCCGTTCAACATGTGAAGCAGCTGGTGATCTTGCCGATGATCCTAGAGATCAACGTCGAACACGTTCTCAGTTTCAGCGAGCCTCTTCTCTTTTGGCTCAAGTTTCCGAGAATCATGATCCAAAAACTTTTGCAGAAGCTTCAGGAAATCCAGATTGGGATGCAGCTATGGATGAAGAATATCATTCCTTAATGGCGAACGATACTTGGGATCTTGTTCCTCTTCCAAAAGGAAGAAAACTTGCCAGATGTAAATGGGTCTACAGAACTAAGTATGCATCATATGGAAGTGTTGAAAGACTTAAGGCAAGGTTAGTTGCCAAAGGTTTTTCCCAAGTTGAAGGGATTGACTACAATCAAACCTTTACTCTTGTCGCAAAAATGAATTCCATCCTCCTTGTTCTTTCCCTTGCAACCTTACATAACTGGGCAATCCATCAAATAGATGTCAAGTCTGCCTTTTTACATGGTGATTTACAGGAGGAAATTTACATGGAACAACCTCCTGGATATGTTCAGGATAACTCTAGCCTTGTCTGTCTCCTTAAGAAATCCTTATATGGTCTTAAGCAAGCTCCTAGAGCTTGGTATGCCAAAATGGATAGCTTTCTCCTTGACACTGGTTTTTCTAGATGCCATTCTGACCCCAATGTCTATACCAAGAAAGTAGGAAACCATCTCATCATACTTGTTCTTTATGTTGATGATCTTATCCTTACTGGTAGTAACCCTAAACTTATAACCCATGTGAAATCCAGTTTTAAGCAAAATTTTGAAATGTCAGACTTAGGACATTTGCATTATTTTCTTAGTCTCCAAGTCTTGCAAACCAAAGAAGGAATCTTTCTTTCCCAGTCTAAGTATGCTTGTGACCTTCTTCATCGCTTCCACATGGAAGATTGTAAACCAGCCCCTTCTCCCTTCCAGTCTGGAGTCAAACTTTCTGCCACTTGTACTTCCCCTGAAGTAGATGCCACCTTGTATCCTCAGCTTGTTGGTAGTCTTTTATACTTGACTCATTCCCGTCCTAACCTTTCCTTTGTCGTTGGTTGTCTTGCCCGTTATATGCAAACTCCTCATGAAAGTCACTGGAAAGCAGCAAAAAGAATACTTCGATATATTCGAGGTACAATTGAGTTTGGGATTCATTACAGTACAGGGGGGAAACCTTTGTTGGTTAGTTTCATTGATTCAGATTGGGTCGGCGATCCTGATGATTGAAAGTCTACTGCAGTTTATGTTTTCAGTCTAGGATCTGGATCTGTCACTTGGGCTTGTAAGAAACGACAAGCTCTTGCTCTTTCTTCAACAGAAGCAGAATATCGAGCCACAGTTAATTCCAGTTAGGAAGCTTTATGGCTTCGACAGATCCTTTCAGAGTTTGGATTTGAGCAGCAACAGCCTACTCCACTTTGGTGCGACAATCAAAGTGCCATCAAGCTTGCCAAAGATCCAGTTCTACATCAGCACAGCAAACACATTGAACTACACATGCACTTCATCAGAAATCTTGTTCATGATTGTGTTATTGAAGTGCTTTATTGCCCTACAGATGATCAAGTTGCAGAGATCTTCACCAAGTCTCTTACAGAAGCGAAGTTTTCTAAACTTCGGTCTATGTTAGGAGTTCAGGAATGTGTCATTAAGGGGGGATAGGCTCTAATGCCTCCTTCCTTCTCCTAATAGTGTCAATTTTTTAAATCCTTCAATCCTATCCCAAGTTGTTCTTAAGTGGGGATGTTAGGATATTTAGACACTTAGGAGTTAGTTAAGATCAACTTGTGTAATATATCTGTTAGATAAAAGTGTGTTTCTTTAGTATGCATTAGTATGCATTTGTAAATATTCTAATCCGACGGTCATGATATGTTTTAGACATAGAGTGATCCGACAGTTCAACTTCTCTTAGATCATACCTACCATTGATCTGTGGCTTAACACCTGATTGGTCTATGATCTTTATTTAAAGAGCATAGAGGGTCCTTGGCTAGTTGATCAATTATGAGAAGCTCATGTAACTTTCTTTCTTTTGCATAATAAATTTGTCCAAGTAGCTATTTGGCTGGGGCCGTGGACTGTTTCCCTCTCGAGGGTTTTAACCACGTGACAAACATCGGTGTGTTGATTTGTGATCTATTTGTGTGAAGCAGTTGCTCAAGGTGTTTGGTCTTTTGGGAGTACCCTGTGTACCCGAACATCTCAGCCACCTACACACAGTCCTTTTGTTATGAATCTCACTGAAGTTGGAATGGACAATTTCTGTACATTTCATCAACAACCTCACTCTGAAAATAATTGCCCGCAGTGGATTAACTCTATGACATTGGTTATGAATGAATTATTAGACTCTAAGTTAATAGAGCCCAAGGTTGAAGATGAAAAGGTTCACGAAGCCGGGGAGGTACCTGAAGAGACTACCATGGTCTTGTGGGATTGTGAACCTATGTTGGGTCTGGAAGATGAAGAGCCTAATGAGGAGTTACAGCTATCGGATGTGAATGTCACAACTAGGAGCAAAGGTCCACTGATTGTAGACATTAAGGAAATTTTGAGGTCTAAAATGGGCCTTATAAGAGATATAATAAAATATTATGAATTATGCATTTTGCGGGGGAGGTATATTTACAATTCATCTCTTACATTATAACCAATATAACTATGGTTAAGTAAATTTGAAAACATGTCACAAATAAAATCAATAAAAATACATTCTTTGATGTGACTAAAAGTATGAATACTTTTAAATATAATATAATAAATGTACTTGTAAAGTACTCATAAAATAAAACAAAATATATTAATTTTGAACTTTGAAATATAAATTACTTATTCATCATTTAAAATATGTTTATAAAATTAAGTATTTATAATTTTGAATTTTAAACATAAAATTAAATTTATATAAAGAAATGATAATTAAAAAAAATTCATTATATAAATTTAATTTATATATATTAAAAATAAAATCAATATAAATATAATTTTTCCTGTAAAACATTGGATTATTTTAATATCTTTTGTTAAGATATATACTATGTATAACATAAATCATTTTTAATTTAATAAGATTAATTAATATCTTTAATGGATAAATTTATATGAAAAATATAATATTAATATTCAAATAGATAGAAAATAACATGTAATTTTTTAACTGAAAAAGCGATATTAATATTTAAACATATATATATATATATAAAAGAATTTATTGTAATATAATATTTTATTTTAATAAAATAACTAAATGTAATTTCAAATAAAGAAAAATTAGTACCAAAATTTTAAAAGAAAAAGTGTTATGTTAAAATTGATGCGGATGATAATATATATGATTATTTATTATAATATTTTTTTTTTTCCAAGGAAAAAATTCGTAAATATATTATTCACTTTCAATAGATGGTCCATTAGGTCCATTGTACAAAAAAAGCCAACTTAAAGTTGTCATTACATCGATATTTG